>LFJQ01000228.1:0-43484 GCA_001182835.1 Oropetium thomaeum | reverse complement strand
CTTCATTCCAGGTAGAGCTATAGAATAGGTTCATATATGATCATTCATAGCAACCTTTCTTTGTCCTGCTAAGAGACAAGCTTTTTTGTTTATTTTGCATAGAGTCGCTGAAACAATATATGTAAATATTCTTTACAGTCACTTATACCCACAACTGACTGTCATAGGTGAATTGGAGCTGCCGTTGTCAACAATGCTGCTCGTGAGTGTTGCTCTTACCAGATGATCAATCTGAGGTAAGCAGGCTTCCTGTTGTTTTGGAAGCATGGTCATTAATACTACTGCCTCTGCTGTAGTTGTTGATACCCAAATGTTTTACGCATACAAGTATAGCCTTTGCAACTAGCCAGTTAACCATATTGCCATCATACTAATAGCAGCAGGCGTGTGATAATCTATCTGACTGGCTGTTATTGGTAGGGAACCATTGGACACGTTCTGAACACCACTTATGGTGTTGCATTTTTCTTAGTTATTAGTTTTCCAGATTAGTGTATCTTGATTGGAGTTTTGTTATGGTGCTTGGAAGGTACCCTAGGTACCTCCTGTTTTGAATTAATCTCAGCTGTTGTTTTAAAAAATTAGTTCCGGACGCACCAATTTTGGTACCGGTCCACAACTTAAAGTACCTTTTAGTAGGTATCTCCCTGTTTTTAACTGTTAGATCTGATCAAATGAACGGTTGCTATTGATTCTAAGCACTATAACAGATCTCGATTGATTATGACGCATATTTAGTGAGCACTCTGTAACATATTCTGAAACACCACAGCCGGTGTTGCATATTCTCAAACTTCCTTATAAGAGGTATGTTTTATTTTCTGCTCATATACTCCAATTCCTGTTTTTTGTGTACAGGGGAACTCAAGGTGGACTGATACTGTCATTGGCCATAGCCGGGTACCTCGCCTTTCAGCACGTCACTAGGGTGAGAGGTTTACGCAAAGCCTTTGAGCAGGGATCGATAATTGCAACCTTGGCCATCATCTGCATCACAGTTATCCCCTAGTTATGCTTTTCTGAATTAGATTGAGTGGCCAGGATTTTACTCCTCATTGTGGTTGTGTAGTAAGGTTATAAATAAAAAATGTTTGTAATGCAGCATCTTAATCATATTTTGTAACCTTTGTGCGATAAAGAATGATATGTGGTGTGCAGCAGCGAAGCTTAGTGATGGCAAAGGGATGATCTTGATTGAGGAATGTTGGAAGGGAGTGACTTGTAATGTAATATGTTGATCTTGTAGGTGATGCTTATGACCCACTGATCAAATGAGTGCTGTCGTTTGGGTTCTTGCTCGTAATGATGATTGGTAGAGATGGGTAGTGAACACGGCAAAACATGCACAAAGTATCAAGCTCGTTTGTTCAGAGCTAAAATAGTTGCAGGTTTGAACCTGCACGAATCAATCCTAATATCCCATCCTGGTGTTCGAGTGCCTGCTTTGAGATTTGCTGTGGGACAAATCGCGAAGCTGATGGAGTAAAGTCCATTACCAACCCCGGGGGTCCAGGGTCGAGCCGGCAGCCAGCGACGAGAGACGGTTGACAATCGAAGAAGGGAGCGACCAGGCGTGATGCCGCCCGATTGCGTCGTACCACCTCTCTGGTGCACGCGAAGATCCGCGCAGGAGGAAGTCAGCACCAAGTGTGATGGACCGCGCCGCCTACGCTCTGGTCTACAGGTCATAGCAGAGCAAACCAATGAAGACGATCCGATGATGGCGTACGACGACGGAGAGAGGGACGAAACAACGCATCCCTCGAGTTCGTCGGAGCTCCCCCTTGTCAAGGGGAACGCCTCCAGATGGATCGACGCGTTACGAGCGGCGGGGAGTTCGTTGGAGCTCCGCCGCCGTGTTGGGAGAAGAGGAAGGTGAACGATGGAGGGGGCTCCTTGTTGAAACGCGTCGGTACTGCGAGTTTTTACGGCCGTCCATATGAGACCAACGACTCGATCCGACGGTCACCAGTCGGCATCGACAAAAATCTTTACAAATTAGTCCCTAGATTGGATTGTGATATTAATCGCGACCCAAACTAGGGGTGTATGTGCAAAAAACTGGATTAATTATTAACCGCGATTCAAAATAGGGGTGTATGTGCAAAATCCCGTATCGCGATTAATAACTGCGATCCAACATTTTACGCATTGGTCCCTACTCGGAACAGGATTTTTGCACCTTTAACCCTCGTCTTCGCCCGGATGCCCCTCCTTCTCCTTTCGCTGGCCTCTCCGACCATCTATTGGCGCCGCTTTGCCCGCGTGCCCCGACGATGAGTCGCCAGATCTGAGTATCGTCGCTGCCGTTCCGGCAAGGCAGAAGATTTTGAAGATTCTCACTGGTTCCCCTTGTCATCTTCCTCCAGCCTTCCGACCGTTCGCTGGCGATCGGCGAAGGACGGCCGGCATTTGGGTTTGCTGCCAGTCTCCTTGTAAACGACAGCGAGAATTCCAGCCAGTAGCTCGCCGAGAGGGAGAGGGACGTCGGCAGGAAGGGCGAGGCCGGGTGGAGACGAGCAAAGGCAGAGTGTGCGGCTTGATTTGCACGAAGAAGAAGAAGAGCATTAAGCAAGCTGTTGGGTTAAGAGGGACGAATGGATTGGAGGGCCCAATCAATCGGCTGCTGGCGATGTTCTCTTTGTTTGGAATTGACACATCGCATTTCGTGAGATGAGACAGGAGGAGGCGACGAGTCGGAGAGAGAAATTTTGCTGCCAAGTCGCAAGATCTGGGAATCCCCTTGTCATCTCTTCCAGCCCTCCGTCCGGTCGCTGGCCGTCGGTGAAGGAACGGACGTCAGCAGGAACGGCGTCGCCTAGGTCCTGCTCCGCTCGCCCAAGAGACACTCCCCGCGGGTACTGCAGATTCATTTCACACAGCGATCGCGTCGGCATTGCTCGATTCGGTGAGGATTTGACCGGGTTCGGTTAGTTCAAGTAAGCCTGCACGGCGGCCAGGCCGTCTCTTGGAGGAACGACCACAGCAGGAGCTCCTAAGTCCTCTTCACCAGCGGCAAGGTCAGTTTTTTAATTTCTTTCTTCATTCTTTGCACTTGCTCTTCAGTAAGCTCCATTGCTCGGAAGGAACTTGTTTTGAGGTTGGTTAAGGACTTGTATAAAAAAAAGAAAAGAAAAAGAAAACAAGGTTTTAAGGAACAGCGCATTCCCTTGATTGCCTATGATTATGCACTGATGCTAAGCTGTGGATGTTCTTGGTTTTTCATTATGCTTCTTGTACCTGGTCAAATTAAAATACAAAATTGAATTGCCATTCCTGGTGGTCGGAACACGCATAATGTGAATTGAATTTTTGCATGGTCCCCTTGTGCTGGGACTAAATTATGATCCTAAAGTCTCATAACGGTTATCCTCAGTTTCCCGTGCTTAGCTCATTTTTCTCATCCTAATGTAGCCTTCTGTTTGCTCCCACCCAATAGTCTAAGGTGGTGTTTGGTTTGCTCATTTTGACGTGACAATCGACCACGCTGTGATCAGTTGACGTTATATCATATTTGACTTGGGATTGTAATCACTTCACAGTGGCATCAGCTCCGGTCCTTCACAAGGCCGTTACCGCCAGAGTTGCGGTGTTACCGCACTTGCGCAACGTTGTCACACAGTAACAACGCTCCCGCCGCTGAAACAAACAAAATACGGAATGGAAGTGGCGTTCTAGTCGCTCATCATGCTGCGAAATGGCCACGTACCGTTGTCGTTGCAGCTCGACAAACCAAATACCCTCTAAGCTTGTTTTTTTTCGTCCAGGCAATCTTCAAGCCACCATACGCTATGCATGGTGGAATTCAGATGTGCTTCCCACAGGTACTTGATTGATTGCACGATTCTGCTGTAACTTTGACCCATACTTTTTTTAAAAAAAAAAAAGAAAACTATCTGTTATGTAACAAATTATTACGTGACCTTCTCCCTTGTCTACTTCCTTGTGCTTGCTTCTGACAACTGAAAAACTCCATGCAGTTTGGAAACTCTGAAACATTGGAGCGACATGGATTTGCAAGGAACAGGGTTAGGATCGTAACGGCAGAAAAGCTTCTTTCAACCATCTACACTAGAGCCATCTGAAGACGACCTCAAGTGCTGGCCACATTGGTATGCATTTATTATGGCTTATCCGTGCTTTCTTTATCCTATGCTACCACATACTTCACGCTTTCAACTAAATAAGGGCTAGATGTCAAACTTCTGTTAAGAAGCAATTCGTAATTGAGTTGTGTGGTCAAATAACTGAAACTGGGTGCTTCTGAGGTTATTCTCTGAAAACAAACCTTTGAGAATATTTTGCTGACATATGTTCAACGGATCAGATGTGATGGTAAAAAAAAAAAAAGGTAAAAAATTTAAAATCCATAGCGTCGATTCGAGAATTACAGCATATTAAAAGAATTTCTCAATCCCCTAATGTATGGTTATAATATATTGCTGATTTGAGTTCAGTGCGAGGGTCTCTCTTTCAAAGGATGGAGAACTGTCATTAGTTTCGCGAATCAGAAATGTTAACGGCAAGGCATTCGGTTTCTCGTTTGCTTATCACACATACCTTTCTGTTTCTGACATCAAGTCAGACATTATTTACCTAGCTAAGATGTTGCCTACCTTACTGTCTAACTACTCCGTTCAGTGATGCAATATGATTCCTTTTTTATCCTTTAACCAGAATGCAATATGTTTTTGCCAATTCGTGATGTAAGGATAGAAGGTCTGGAGACACTTGATTACCTCGTCAATCTGAGCCACAGGGAACGGTTACAGAGCAAGGAGATGCTGTAACATTTGAATCAGAGGTGAATAGCTTTGCTTAATTTAACTGTTGCGTTGACTGTATACCTTGTTAAAGCCTACTGAAGCTAGCCGAAACTTTCGATTCATTTGGCAGTGAAACTGCTATATGTGCTTTTCTGAATCATTTCTAACAGATGTTTAGTTATCATTTATGCTGTAATTATACCATCTTAGACGCTTTAGATTGTTAGTGGTTAGTAGTGATACCAGGCCTTTGTTCAATCATTTCACAGGTTGACCGAGTGTACGTTGGCTCCCCAAATGTAATAGCAGTGCTTGACCATGAGAAGAAACACTCATTTGTGATAAGAAAGGAAGGTCTTCCTGATATCGGTAAGACAGCTCTCTCATTTGTCCCATACTAAGAAGGGGAAGAATAACACCATTTGACAGTGGCTTACTGATTTCATGTTGTAACCATTTTACTCCTGCCAGTTGTGTGGAACCCATGGGAAAAAATCGAAGAGCATGGTGGACTTCGGTGATAAGGAGTACAAGCAGATGCTTTGTGTTGATGAGGCTGCGGTGGAGAGAGCAATCGATCTTAAACCAGGGGAGGAGTGGACGGGGAAGCTGGAGCCCTCTGCAGTCTCATCCACCAATTGCAGCGATCATCTTGATCACCGTGTCACATTTTACAGAATAACGCTACGTAGCTATTACTCCCTCATAAGAAAAATGCGAACTCTTTTTTTTTCCCCTTTTGGTACATAATCACCCATCTGGTAGTAGTAGTAGCTTTCTCTGTTCTGACTTGAAAGTTGAAATAGACAGCTGTTGGTTTCTGGAATTTTGAATAAGGAACAGTACCCTCAAAACATTGTGAGCCGTCCATTTTTCCCTTGATCAACAATGTATGACCTTCTAGGAGGTAATACTTTAATTAAATATAATTAGCTATAATTTGGTGATGGTGGGTTTAGTAACCGCTCATAGAATCCATGCCTGATGATAGGTCTTACATGCATGCGCTGCATGCCTTTTTTATTTTGGCAACCGATTGATGAGAAAATTGCGTGACATATGAAAAAAAAATCGAATGGGTAAAAAAAATTCAGGGGAAAAACAAGAGATAGTAAGATTTCAGAAAAAAAAACCAAGAGACAAAACGAAATTAGACTGTACGCATGAGAGAAACAGGTGGGTGGGACTTATTTTAATTTCTTATTAAATCAACGGTTGTTGATTATCTTGTACCCTTCGTTTCAATCTCTCCTGTTTTCTCGGCGTCAAGGACGAGTTCATAGGCATGCATGCTGCTATAGCCGCCGTAATCAACGCACTTATGGTGCATGCCTTTTTTTAAGGAACAGACTCATTAGTTAGGGGAAATCTAGATTTATTAGTGGTTCCTATTTTTATGGATATTGATATGCATTGATTCATGACAACCAGGGTTGAAAAAACCACTGACCGTTCGGTTTTCGTGGTTTTCGATCAAACCGGTCCGACTCGGTTTCTACGGTTTAGCAGTTTTCAAATTCAAATTTGATAAAAATCAAAATTTTGAAAAAATTTGAAAAAAATATGTTAATAAAACTAGATAAAAAAAGGAATTATGATGGAGAAAGAAGTTGAAAAACCTTCGTCTAGATGAATTAAATAAATCAAACAAGATGGAAAGAGAAGAAAAAATAAAACACCATATGTACTCAACTTCACCTCTCCAACTTATTTATCTATAATAGTATAGGGTCTACGTGTTGTGCAATACTATATTAACTTATTGGAAAAGTTATGAAAATCTTTTCATTAATTTTACCCAATTTCCATGTCCTTTACCGAAAATTGTAGTTTTCAGTCTAACTGAACGGTTTACCGCACAAACTGAGCATGTAAGTATGTGAACATACCATGTGAAGTATGTGAACATTTTATGGATTTATATTTATATACTTATTATTTACATGTTTACGTATTGTGTAGTATATTAGATCAACTTATTAGGAAAGGTGATGCAAAATTTTTCATTAATTCCATCCAATTTACATATCCTGTTAAAACCGCGGTTTTCAATCCAACCGAACGGTTTACCAAACAAACCATGCGGTTACCACTCGAAAACCACGGTTTCCGGTTCAAATCACGTTCGAAATTTAAAATTTAAAATTCGAGCGGTTTCGGGAACAGTTACCGCAGTTTTCACAGTTTTCGTCAAACCGGTCTGGAGCGGTATCCACGGTAGAGACGGTAAGTGAAACCTTGATGACAACCGCTTAATTAATTGGAGGGGGAGCAGAGATCACTCCGGAGGGCAATATCTTTCTATTATATTTTTTATTTTATAATTAAGTTTTTATTTTTATTTCTTATTAAATCAAATGTTCAGATCTATTTTAAAGTCTTACTCTCTAGGAGTTAATACTTATTATATGATGTACGGTAACAGAGCCCAATAATAATGGGAGTGCCTTGCTCCATGCACACTTTATTCGTACAACTTTGCAGCATTTCAAATGATGGGAGTGCCTTGCTCCATCAACGATAACACTTGTGATTGTTCAAAAATTTTCAGAAACTGGGCAAGCTAAATGGTGTCTCGAGAGTTAAGAAACTAGGCAAACTAACATGCCCGCTGTGCAGAACAATCAATTCCTATCCTAGTGTTCAAGTGCATGCCTTGTGCCTTAAGATTGATACCGAACAAAATTGCGAAGCTGATTGAGAAAAGTCGATTACCGAGCCCGGCGGTCGAGCCGGCGAGGAGGGACGATTGACAGCCGAAGAAGGGAGCCACCAGCTGTGATGCCACCTGTGATTGCGTCGTACCACTGCTCTGGTGAACGCGAAGATCCGCGCAGGAGGAAGTCAGCACCAGGCATGATCGGACTACGTTGTCAATGTCGCCCCCGTGAGCCGCCTACGGTCTGCGCGTGTGCCAGAGCAAACCAACGGGGATGATGGCGCACAATGACGGAGAGAGGGAGGAAAACGGATCCGTTCGAGAACAAGCGGATCGAAGGGAAACTCCTCCGACGGATCGACGCTGGTTACGAGCGGCGGGGAGTTCGCCCGGAGCTCTGCCGCCGTGTCGAGAGAAGAGGAAGGATGACGGAGGGGTCCCTGTTGAAACACGTCGGTGCTGCCTGTTTTTAGGGCCGTGCATATGAGATCAACGTCTAGATCTGACGGTTACCGGTCCGTATTGATAATAATATATTTTTATAAAGTAGTACCTAAATTAGAGGCCTATATGCAAAAAAAAAAAGTGAATCGTAATTATTAATTATGATCCGTTATTTTTTATATAACCCTCTAGTTTGGATCGTGAGTATTAATCACCATCCAAACTAGGGTGTATGTGACAAAAAATAGATTGTAATTAATAACCGTGATTCAACATTTTACATATTGGTCCCTACCCGGAACAGCAATTTTGCACTTTAACCCTCGTCTTCGCACGGATGCCCTCCGTCTACTTCCGCCGGCCGCGCCCTTCCGTTCTCGGACCATCTGCCGGCGCGCTGTGCCTGCTTGCCCGGACGAGGAGTCGCTAGATCTGAGGATCATGGCTGCCGTTCAGGTGAGATAGGAGGTTTTGAAGATCCCCTTGTCATCTTCCTCCAGCCGCCCGTCCGTTCGCTGGCCGTCGGTGAGGGAGAGCCGGCATCCCATTTGGGTTTGCTGCCAAGAAGCGAGAGTACCAAGCAGTATCTCGCGCGCGGGTGCTGGCTGCGCCATCCATATCCAGGACGAGAGGGAGAGGGACGTCGGTAGGAATGGCGAGACCGGGTGGAGACAGGCACAGAGAGAGAGAGAGAGAGAGAGAGAGGAGAGAGAGAGAGAGAGAGAGAGTGCGGCTTGATTTGCACGAAGAAGCAGAGGATTTGAGAGCCCAGTCAATCGGCTGCTGGTGATATGCTCTGTCTCTGGAATTGACACATCGCATTCCATGAGACAGAGGATTAAGAGCAAGGAGATGCTGTAACATTTGAATTAGAGGTGAATATTTTCACTTAATTTAACTGTTGATTTGACAGTGGTGTACAGATATCATGTTGTAACCATTTTACTCCTGACAGTTTGTGGAACCCATGGAAAAGAAATCGAAGACCATGATGGACTTCGGTGATGAGGAGTACAAGCAGATGCTTTGCGTTGAGCCATGGTCGAAAGAGCAATCACTCTGAAACCAGGGAGGAGTGGACAGGGAAGCTGGAGCTTTCTGCAGTCTCGTCGACCAATTGCAGCGATCATCTTGATCACCCTGTCAGCATCTAGCACATACTAGCGTGGGAGTTCACATTTACAGCATCACGCTATGTAGCCACCTCACGAGAAAAAGTGCAAACTCTTTTTTTTTTTGGTTTTCCCTCCATTTGGTACATAATAATGATATTAGTAGCTTAATCTGTGTTCTGACTTGAAATAGGCAGCTGTTGGTTTCTGAAATTTGAATAATGATGGCAGTGCCGTGCTCCATTTTTTTTGAAATAGTGCCGTGCTCCATGGATACTTAATTCGTACAATGACTACAACCTTATTATAGTTTTGCAGTATTTCTACCTATGGTTCCATCCACGCAATACGTGTGGATTTTCAAAAGTTTTAAAAAACTGGCAAGTTAAATGGCGTGCACAGCAGTTTTTCTTTACCATCGCGTCTGCAGTGCAGAACCTGCAGGAACTATCCTGGTGTTCAAGTGCCTGCCTCGGCATTGCTTGCTGCGGAACAAAATTGCAAAGCTGATGGAGTAAAGTCCATCGGCGATTGACAGGGAGCGACCAGGCGTGGTGATGCCGCCAGCGATTGCGTGATAGATCGCGCCGCCAATTCCGCCCCATGAGCCGCCTGCGGTCTGAAGGCCAGAGCAAACCAACGGGGACGCTGGCGCACGACGTCGGAGAAAG
Organism: Oropetium thomaeum; assembly: GCA_001182835.1. Classification (NCBI taxonomy): domain Eukaryota; kingdom Viridiplantae; phylum Streptophyta; class Magnoliopsida; order Poales; family Poaceae; genus Oropetium; species Oropetium thomaeum. Next base: position 33,832 of record LFJQ01000228.1, on the reverse strand, counting down.
GGAGAGAGAGGAAATAGAAGATCCGTCTGAGGACGAGCTGATCGAGAGGAACGGCTCCAGATGGGTCGACGCTGGTTACGAGCGGCGAGGAGTTCACCGACTGGAGCTCCGCCGCCGTGTGAGAAGAAGAGGAAGAAGGTAAACGACGGAGAAGGGGTCTTTGTTGAAACGCGTCGATACTGCCTGCTTTTACGGCCGTCCACATGGGACCGACGTCTCGATCCGACGGTTACTAGTCCGCAGTGATGAAAGATTTTTACAAAATAATCCCTAAATTGGATCACAATTAATAACCATGATCCAAGGTAGGGGTGTATTTGCAAACGCTAGGATAGTAATTATTAATCACGACGCGCTAGTTTTCAAATAACTTCCTAAATTGGATCACTACTAATAACCGCGATCCCTTTTTTTCAAATCGCCCCTAGTTTGGTTCACGACTAATAACAGTGATCCAACATTTTACACATTGGTCCCTTTAACCCTCGTCTTCGCACAGATGGCTCCTTCTCCTTCCTCACCGGCCGCCCTTCCGTTCCCCGGCCACCTGCCGGCGTCGCTTTGCCCGCGTGGAGTTGCTAGACCTGAGAATCGTCGCTGCCGTTCCGGTGAGGCAGGAGATGTTGAAGGTTCTCACTCGATCCCCTTCCCTGTCATCTTCCTCCCGCCGTCTCCCTGGCCGCCGGTGAAGGACGGCCGGCATCGCATTTGGGTTTGCTGCCATGCTCCTTGTAAACGACAAGCGACAATTTCAGCCAATAGCTCTCCGGCCACCGAGAGGGACGTCGGAAGGAAGGGCGAGATCGGCTGGAGAAGAGCAGAGAGAGAGTGTGCGGTTTGATTTACACGAAGAAACAGAGGATTGAGCAAGCTGTCGGGTCAAGAGGTAAGAATGGATTGGAGAGCTGATTGACTGCTGCCTGCTGACGATACGCTCTGTCTCTGGAATCGACACATCGCATATCATGACAGCCATGTTATAACGCCAAATAAATTTATGTTTCAGAACATATGTTTTTTGTCAAAAAAATATGAAGTTTGGACTACAAATTTGCTCAAAAAGACATTATTTCAGTTGTTTAAAATCAGCTCATTACAGAATCTATCGCATCCTAAACTCAGGGCAATGTGCCCTTATCAACAACGGATTTGAACTCTTAAAATTATATAGTAATAATAACAAAAAAAAAACTTGGTGCAACAGTCCAAACGAAGCCTGAAATTACAACTTGCTGTGTAGTTGCATGTTTGCTAAGATTTCCCTCTTCAATTCCTCTCTTCTGATTTTTCCTGTGCTGGTCACTGGAAATGGCCGCTTCCACTGATAGCACGACCTTGGCACCTTAAATCTGTTACACAGAAAGTTCAGAGGTCACTGGTAATTTAGCCAGGGAGGAACACCTGGCCTTAAACAGTTTTTTACATTGTAGTATATGTTTCTGAAAGAATATTTAAGAAGAAGGTCACCTGCTCAGATTTTTCAGCTTGCAATGGTCCTGAAGGATCCGACCAGATACATGTTTGCCTTCTCTTTGGTTTTCAGCTCCTGCATCAAGCCACTTCCAGTCATCCCTGATGCTCACACAGGCAATAACTTTCTCCCAAGACGAGTATCGGGCACACCGACTACCACAACTTTAGCCACAGATGGATGCTGAGCAAGTACCGATTCTACCTGAACAATTGAGGCAAGGCATCATTCTGTCAGTGATTTTTGTCACTGATTTCTACTTCAGAACACAACAAGTTTGCAATAGATGTGGGATGACTCTACCTCTTCTGGGTATACATTTTCACCTCCGCTTTTGATTCTTCCCTTTTGCCGCCCCATGAGCCACAGATTACCGGATCTGTCCATCCATCCAGTGTCACCAGTGTCAAGCCATCCATTCCGTACAGAACCTGAAGAATCAACCTTGTTGTTCATCCAGTACCCAGCCATTGTATGCAAGCCTCTGGTTAATATGTTCCCAGTTGGTGAAGAACTACTGTTATTTCCATCTATGCTGATTTGTATCTCGACATGCGGTGCCGGGTTTGCCAACACAGACGCCCCCGTAATAGCTGCCTGGTTGATTCTTGGGTTCTTGGAGCTTTGGTTTGTTGAGCGCCATGAATGTCAGGGATGAGCACGCCTCCGTCATCCCTATTTTAGAGTTCATGGTGAGATACAATGTGTTCCTTTTTTGCAGGCATTAAACTACTTCTCATTATTCAGAAATAACAAAAATATTTAAAGTAATCCAAGGTGAAGTGCAGTTGTAAGTACCGTAAGCTGAAAAAATAGCAGCATGCGGAAATAATTGAGAAGCACCATTTATCAGATCACCCGACAATCCCCCGCCACCGTTGAGAACCTTGGTCACTGTCATCCCACAGTCTGATATCCCCTCTTTGCTGATTTATGAAGCAGCAACAAATGAACTAAGTGTCACCAAAAAAGTTATGGAGTCCTAACTCAGCTGCTTAGAGGAACCTCTAACACTCTCACGTACCAAGCAAAAGACAGTAGATCAGCCATGATTGCAGGTACCGTAATGAAAGAAGTCACTCTGTGCTCTTGGATCGCGTCGAGGGCTAATTTTGTGTCGAATTTCGGTATCAGGACATGACAGCCTCCAGCCATTAGGATAGCCATGCATGAAGAAATCCCTCCAATATGGCACAATGGAGCCGTATGCAGGTAGACCTGTAGACCATCAAACGCATTATTAAAGTTTGCATTATTTTAGTTTTTTTTCCTGAAACAAAGTGGAGTCACATTCAAATGACAAAATCTTCTCTCGGCAATTGTCTACTGCAAAATTGTCAGTACTATTTTTCAGGAGAAACAAGTGTAGCATATATAACAAGAAACTTGAAAGCATACATCATCCTCACCGTAGCCAACAATGGCGATTTTCGCCAGGGATTGTATGATCAAAGATGTATGGGTTATTGCAACACCCTTTGGGCGTCCAGTTGTCCCTGAATCAAAGAAAACATCTTATGAACTACCAACTCGACGACGCAAGTTGCAATTCAAATTACATATATGCATAAAAAGTTGAAGGAACTACTCAGAACTGCAGATAACTGAAATACAGAATGACCAACTGAAAAAAAAATGTATTAGCAGTAAACGGGAGGGGGCTTATTTAATTACCAGATGTGAAGCATATCAAAGCGACATCATTCGGAGCCGACATGGGCTCTGCCAATATACGGGTTCCTCTCACCATCCTCTTGATATGATCAACCGACGTGACTGAAATACAAGTCAGACAAAAAACAAATGTCAGAACGCGTCACTCAAATCCCCTTGTAATACTGAAAAAGGAAAATCAAACTTGAACAGGTTTACATATTGCAACAAAAATCTTACAGTTTGCAGCGTTGCTGATATCGGAGGACCTAGGACAAGGTACAGACTAACGGATGGCAGAAGAGTTTCGTTCTCCGTCAGCCGACGCGCCCACGAGCTGAAACTGTCCTCGAAGACTAGTACTGATGGTTGCACAAGCTCCAGCGCCTGTGTTGCCTCCTGGAAGCTCTGGACAACAAGAAAGGTCAACTGACGTACGCTTCCACAGGTACGGTGCTGAAGACTGAAGAGAGGAGGTAGACGATGGTGATGCTTACCCAACGGTAGTTGAGCGGGGCAATGATTGCGCCGACGTATGTCACGGCCAGGAACAGCTCCATGTACTCGACGCTGCAAACCAGAACGAATTCGGTGAATTCACTAATTCAGCAACAGACAACGAGAGCTTCTGAATTACGAGGACTGCTCGTTGCCGCTCGAGCCTCCGATGTAGTGATAGGCGGGCGTACCTGTTGAACGCGACGACGGCGACGACGTCGCCCGGGCGCACGCCGCGCTCCTCGAGGCCGGCGGCCAGCCCCCGCACGCCGTCCACGAACTCTGCGCCGGTCAGCCGGCGAGAGCCGGAGACGGCGACGGTGGCAGAGCTACGGCGGGTGGCGAGGCCGCCGAGGCAATGCGCGACGTGGCCCCGGCAGTGCTGCGCCATGAAGGCTCCCGCGGCGTTTGACGCGATTTCCCTGGCACGATAATATGGAAGACGTGGCAAAGTTGGATTGGAAAGGAGAATCAACGGGTTGCGGTTGCGGCAACAGACGGCATAGGTAGGGAGATAATGAATAGATAACCCCGGTCAAGCGAGAATTGGCTAACAAGGCGGCTGGAGATTTGGCGGGACTTTCAGGTTGAATAGGGTGAACAAAACTGTTTATCGACTTTTTTTAACATCCTCATTCTTTAGTGGGTTCACACGCTGCATCAGCTCAAAGCTGGAACTATGCCATCAGAATCAACAGTCTCAGATAAAAAGATGGGGTAAAATTGGCTCACAGAACCATATTCCAACTACTAATACCGTAGAGTTGCATGCCAAATATGGTGTTCTGTCAAAAATAAATTATCCCTAGCTTTTCATCATCATGTAAAGCGTCAGCAATTTGAATCAATGGCCAGAGGAGCGATACGAAATCAGTAAAAACCAGATTAACATCCAACAGAAAGCCACACAAAAAACAACACTGGAACTTATCATAACAATAACATTGCAAGTAGCTACGACCAACATAATTCTTGTCCAGCAACAGACTTAACAAGCTAAATAAGGTACTTTAAGGTCTTATGAATCAAAAGCCAAAACTTGCAGCATGACAGAGGCTGGAGGCGCCTAGTCGAACAGGCTGAAGCCCATGTCGTCATCAGACTCTTCAGCAGGCTCTTCCTTTTTCTCCTCTTCCTTGGGAGCTGCAGCACCAGCACCAGCATCCGCAGCGGCAACTGGGGCAGCAACTGCAAACTTGCTCGGGTCCTGCAGGAGAAAAAGACAACAAAAACATGTGATGACAACAAATGGCAAAACAGCTAAGAGCAGATACAGTAATTAAGGTCACATTTATGCTATTTCTTATTATGTATTTCTAGCTCTTGCAAACCAGTACAAAGGTAGCACATTTGGAAGAGGATTACCTTGAGGTACTCCTTGATCTTGTCAGCATGTGGGTACGAGTAGTCAGTCTCCACGGCAACAGCAAGCACATTCTTGTACCCATTGATGAACATGTGGGGCGCAGCAGCAAGAGTTGGGTACGAAAGTGCCAGGGACAGCGAGGCAACCATAGAAACACCAGTGGCAAACTTCTCAATCAGGTCTTCCTCAGTGAGGTCAAGCACCTCGGGGCTGAAGACAGACCCATCCTCATAGACATTGGTGACCACCAGACCGTATGAGAACGGGCGGATACCAAGCTTGGCAAGCAAGGCAGACTCGGATGAGCCCACCTTGTCACCCTTCTTAATCAGCTCCACAGGGGTGATAATTTCGACAGTACCCTTGTTAATCTTGGTGGGGATGTTAAGAACCTGAAATACATAACAATGGAAGCTGTGAAAAAATGTACACAACAGATAACAGTTCTGAGATGAGGCAGCAAGTACTCACCTGGAAGAAAGAAGTCTGGGAGGGATCCAGACCGGTGTTTCCTGGGGGAACCACCACATCAACAGGAGCCACAAGACCAACACGAGCAGGAGCTCCAACCTATATTAGGAACATAAGACACATGAAAGTTAAGCTAGTGAGCACTACAACATTACCAAGGTAGAAACACACAGCAAAGCTACTTGCAGATGAAATTTTAATATAGTAACAATAAAAGCAGTATTTTACAAACTACATCCTCAGCTGACTTTCTAATAAACAAACATTAATCTGGCATAAACAACATCAGAGCGCTTAATGCTGAAATAAATAGGATACATAAACAATTTCCTGCAACGATACTTTGCAATCCAAGAAACAACAGTACGAAATAAAATACGTAATGACAAAATGGTTTGCACGCTACCAAAAGTTAACCTACTCCAGTGCTGACAATATATGTGAAAGTGAAACTACTCCACATTTACAGTAATCTAACTCAATCCTACTGCACGGATCAGGTCAGGTTGCACGAAATGTGAAACTGAAAATAATAACCTTGTACTTGGCGACCTCCTCGCGGACCTCCTTGAGGTCACCCTTGGTGAAGATGAGCCCGACGTTCCCCTACAAGCCAACGAACGGCAGCGCGCCCATAAATCATGACACGAAAAACACTCGATATCGAAGCACACAAGCAGGAATGGTAGGGAAACAAAAAAAAGGACTTACGACTAGGAGCTTGCTGAGCTCCTCGAAGGCGTTGTTTCCGGTCCTCTCGGCGTGCACCTTGATGCACCGGCGGATGAGCGTGTTCTTTCCCATGAGCACGACGGAGTCGCCCCTGAGCCCCCGGCGGATGTCCTGGAGCTGCTTGGATCCGACGTTGTCGGCGACGGCGACGAGCACCTTGGTGTACTCATCGAGGAGCTGGCACAGCTTCTTGTCGTAGGCGATCTTCTTCTCCGCCTTGGTCCTCTTGATCGCCATCGCTGCAGGGAACACCTACTACGAACGCTAGCTAGCTAGAAGAAGAGGAGGATCTGAGTGAGCGAGCGAGCGAGGGAGGACCAAGCCTTCTTGGCGCAAGGCAAGGCGGACGGCTGGCGGCGGCGGCGGCGGCGTCGCTTTAACCTAGGGTTGGACGGAATGGTGGGAGGGGATTATATATGGAGACGACGGGGATAGGAGGATAGGGTATAAGGCGCGGAGTGAGTGAGTGGGCTGTGGGGTGCGGGCCTGGGTTTGTTGCTACTACCTGGTCGCTGGGCTGCTGTTTACTTACGTACGTTGGGGGAACTACTGGACTGGTTAGTAATGCTCACTGTCGCAGGCCGCACTTGCAGACGGGCTCTTCTTATCAGCCCAGGAGCACCCGATCTCCTGGAACTACTAGTAACCAGTGTTGCTCGTCACATCTGACGTCACTCATACGTACGTACGTAGTAACATCTTGTTCTGTTGTATCGACCAGACCAGGGACGATGTGGCTTGTTGTAGTGGCAGCCGCAGGAACCAGAGTGCCCGCCAATCATTCCCTATGTGGCACGTGATTATTAATTACTACTACCTTAGTTTTCTAATTGTTAAATTTTTTAAATATAAATTTATATTAAAAAGTATAAATAATTAAAAAGGAGGTAATACTGAACTAAGATCAGAATACGCCGGCCGTACGTGCCGGTTTCATTTATCGGTTGATTGATGAATTCAATGATGCATGCCCCGCAGCACGGCCTCCTCGGTTCACAGACGTGTGTGATCCCCGTTTACAGCAGTCACGGTGCACTCACTGTACGTGGGTGGTGTATGTTAAGCTACTGCAAATGCGGGTTTGACTGCCTTCGCAAAAAAAAAAAAAAGGAAAAAATGCAGGTTTGACTGATATTACTACGGGGCTGATGATGGATGCACAGCTAGCGACGTGTGCGGACAAAACTACATTGTACGACATGGCGTCTCACACCTTTTTATTTTTATCACTCTCTTATTTTTAAATTATTGTTACCATTTATTTTAATTATTAATTTGGTCATTCGTTTTATTAAAAAATTTATTTTATATAAAAGTCTTATTTAACATAGGGATATGAAGGAAAAAAAATATAAGGAATCGTGTGTCTGCGCGATGGCACAAAATTAGAGTGAACGAACGAATGGACGAACCTGTTGAATTTGCACGGAGTCGCGATAGATCGCCGAGGAAAAAGAAGAGACGGAGGAAGATCCAAAACGACTGTTGGCGATGGCGACCGGGATGGAATGGAAGTACCCAAGCAAATATAAAGAGGCCGGCCAAAGACAAGCGCGGGGTCGCGGTCGCAGCGCTATCAGAGAAAAGGCAGGCAGGCACGAAGGAGGAGAAGCACCAGAGAAGAGCACTCTGCGACACAAGTGGCAAAGGGGAGCGTGCGTGAGATACTAGTACTGCTGTGGGCTGTGGCGTGGTGGTGGGCCAGATATCCTGTCCTGATGGTTCACACATACTGTAGGTAGTACTAACCAGCCTCTTCTTCTTCTTCTTCTTTATCGGCTGCGATCGTCGAGGTCGTCCATTCGTGCCCATACGCCACAGTAGAAACAGTGTCGACGTCGAAATAATTGGTCGGGCCAAGCATGCAGCTAAGTTCTCTTCTCTCGCGTCCCTAGCTTAGCTTAATTAGAAAACGACCGGCCGGCCTCGTGATGATGAGAGTGATCGATTTGCTTGTTGGCTGGCTTTGCCTGGACTCAAACGCAGCAGCAGCACTCACTTCAGTTTGACTGAAATGCCGATCGAGAGATCCTTCTTGTTGTCTGGACTCCAGCATGCAGCAGGAGCAGTGCTGTAGTTTGACAGTTTTATTACCTTTTTTTTTCCCCCCGCAGCCGCGTCCGCGTGTGCCTGGCTTTGGCGTCGATCGTGGCCGTGGCCGTGCCTTTCAGATCGCGCTCCCGCGGCGAGAGTAGTGACACCGCCGCACGCACGCACGCGCGCGCAGGGCTCGATCGCTTCAATCCAAGCACGTCGTTGGTTCCGTCCGTCCGTTCGCTGCTGTCGTCTTGTCTGATATCTGGTGTAGCGGTAGCGATTGGTACTGTCACCCCTGTTTTTTTGACAATAAATCGAGTTGAAATGTGTCTAGAAATATTACACGAGAGATAAAAATATAATAATATAAAATATTTTACCATCTTTATCACATAGTTCGAGTCGAAGATATAAGAACGACACACAAGAGTTAAACACAACAATGGTCAGAGCTAGCGAACGTAGGCTCCACAATACCACAGCAGTCAAACGGGGGAACACCACCTAGAAAGAAGAGTCTCCATCAAAGAAGGCTGCCTCTTGTGCATCCTCTGAATAGCAAAAAAAAATTAACGAATGGGATATACCAAGTGTGAGTATAATTTACTTATATAAATTATACTCCGTAAGTATAGAAAAATATGACAAATGTGAGTATACTTACATAAATTATACTCCGCAAGTGTAGAAAAATATGACATGTATAGCTTAACGACAAGAAGGCTTAAATAGGTATAATAGCATAGAAGCAATCTATGTCTAATTCATATTTTAGCAATCTATTACTAGGTAAATGTACCAATGTGCACAACAATGCACAATGACAAGTTATCCACTTGCAAACCATGAGGCTACCCTGTCTCAATCCATGTCACAGTCTAACCATTTGCAACATAATGCTAGCTACCTACCAGCACCATCCTAGACCTGTGTATCCCACCAGATCCCAACAAAAACCACACTATCTATTATGGAAGTGTCCATACCGCTCATGACCGCGAATGCGGCTGTCCAGACAGTTTATAACTCTACAGAGGTGCACAACTGTACCCATAAGTCGGTGATTCCGTCACCCGTTAGTGACTATGTCTTCATGTTACCAATACACTTCCTATGGTATGAGGCGAGAGACCAGCGTAGGGTCTTTCGAAAATGAGTCCTAGACCGCCTGCAATCACGCTAAGCTTTCCCTAGCATGGAAGCTCACCCTTACCACGGCAGCCCCCTCTTGCACCATGGATAGTGCATGTTATCTACATACACATCCCCTAGATCCGGACTTCCCATTTGTACCCTTTCCTCGATCGCAGTGGTACAAAGGAATCAATAAGCTACTCGATCAGGTTTTTCATAATCAACTTGTGATTTGTGCTGTTGTCATGGTTACGCATTACATAAACCGGTAAGAATGATACCAAGCAGGAACCAACCACAATCCCCATCCCTAGGTACTACACAGAATCCCTGTGCAAACCCACATCATCATCCACAACCACCTGCCAAGATCTCCTATGCCATGTTGCTACTGATTACCATTCCCCATGATAGTTATTAGATGGAGTTGAACATTAAGCAAAATTAACAATAGAGTTCATTATTTTATCATCTCAAGTTGTAGCACGACTAAGCATGATCTACCCAAAACTTAACAACCAATCACAGGCGACAAGGTAAATCAGGAAGGACATGACCATATGACTCATATTAACTTGTATGCATTTACATGACGGAAAAAGAGAGAAATGGGATCATAATACGTCAAGGACACTTACCTTGCTCCCCGATCTGGTAGTAGTATTGCTGCGGAAAAGGGGGTGGAGGGAAGTACTGTTGCTGGTCAAAAGGTGGCTGGAGGAAGAAGATCTGCGAAGGAGACAGCTGCAGAACGCACTGATCAAACTCCTGGCCTGAAAGCTCTGCTGGTCGGACTGTCCTTCTACCCGTCGATCACAATAACAAACAAGGCCACAGTTAATAAGTGAAAAAATAGTACATCAATCAGGTACAAAATAGTACACAATCAATTCTAACAGATTCTACACGAAATGACGAGAACGCGGCTGCGAGAACCGCTAAAAACGGAGCTAGGAATCAAAAGTTATAAGCTTTTGAAATTGTGAGGGTTAAATTATAAAAAAAAAGAGCTACCAGAGACCTATTAACAATGACAGAAAATAAATTCTAAAACCTACAAGCAGAATAGAAGGACTAATTTGCAAATAATACTAACCAGAGAGGCCTATATGTAAGATCTACACGGTTGAGTTCATTTTCAATTTTAATTGAATTATTTTTATATAGGAAAACCTATGGGGAGCTGTGCACCAGGTCCACGAGTCCATGGACCCGGTTTACGGTGCAGAGAGCGCGCAAGCGGCGCAGCACGTGGCAACGGCGAGGCGACGGTGAAACGCCGACGAACGACGGCGCCATGGCCGACGACGAGCGGCGCGACGCGATCTCACGCTAGGGATCATGGATCTTGACGCCGGCTGCACCAAAAGCGAGCGCGGGGCACGGGGGGTCTCACCGAGGGGTCAACGGCGGAGGCAACGAGCGACGGCAAGGAGCGGCGACGAAGGTTCGACGATGGGTCAGCGGCGCTCTGGAGCTCGACTCGCGTTGATTCGGGGTCCAACGGAGGCGGTGCGGTGGCGGGAAGACCGGCGTGGGGTCGACGGGCGTCGGCGGTGACCGTCGGCGGCCAACAACGGCGATGTGGATTGGCGGGATTACAGCGGCGGCTACAGCGCACGAGGGGCGGCGCCGCTATGGGGGAAACAGGAGATGGGAGTGCGGGGGTCCCATTTTATAAGGCTAGGGGCTAGGGGGAGATTCTCAACGCGCACACCAAAGATGGACGACGGTGGCGGCCTTGGGAATTCATGCGGCACGCTGCGGCCCTTGGCGGTGCGTGAGGCGGGCTGGCTGGGGGGCGGCGGGCCAGTTGGGCCGCGGCAGGAGCTGCACGCTGGCAGGCAGGCGGCGTACAGGACTGGTCTGGCAGGCTATCTGGGCTGGCTGGCTGGACGAGCCAAAAAGAAAAAAGGGTTTTCCAAAAAAAAAGAATAAATACACTAACTAATTCCTATTCAACACTTAATCCTAGTTTGAACAAACTGCACTCAGCAATTAAAAAAATTCTAATGCAGATTAATTAGCATGAATGCACAAGCACCTTAATATATTATAGCAATTTGATTTATTTAGAAAATAATCTTTTTGCAAAAAAAGGAAAATGAGTCATACCACTGTGTCTAGTCAAATTTAATTAAAATATGAAAATCTGGAAATTGTGGTGTTACAGGTACGGTGCTGGCTCACCTTCACCGCAGCTGCAGGGGGAGGCACGCGCGTGCGGGAAATTGCTGGTACTCGCATCACTACTCACTGCGTACGTGTACGGTTCTCCTCGTCCCGGCTAGTACTAGTGCTCCTGTATTTGGCACACGTGTACAGATGACAGAAGGAAACTTTGCTCCATGTACTAGCACGGCTGCTGCTTCAGATAATTTGGTAGTAGTAGTAGTACGATATCTCTCGAGATATTTTGGCCTTGTTGGTACTTTCCTCCGTCCATCTAGGTAAGAATTCCCACGGTTTGTAACGGAGAGCAAGGATAAAAGAAATAGATGACAGTGTCCTTATTCTGCTGGTTTCATTGCAGCAAACCTCCATTAATGCGTTCACACCATGTATGCGAAATAAGCTCGTCCTGCTTGTTCACCTATAGGCCTGTTACGGATGGGATGGGACAGTGAATGACCGTATTCTCAGATGTACCATCTTGACGCACTGGTGTTTCAAATTCTTATATTAATGGACAATTGAAAACGGCTCGAAACGTTTATAAATTTGGACCGAGGAAGTAGCAGTTGGTAGTACCGCTAGTACCAGGGCAGAGATCCCTGGTGGCCGTTCAATGTGTCTGTGTGCTCTCTCGAGTCACGATCCCTATATACTGTGAGTGACGGACGAGTAACGGAGGTGTGGAGGCGTAGGCAAGACAGGGGTATCAATCATTAACGTACTACGTAGTACTAAGTACTAGCATATGTAGGCACACAGCACAATCAGTGCGCAGTAGTAGTATGAGGAAACGTCGGCGAGCCACCCTTTTGGACAGACAGACAAAAAGGAAAAAAAGGCTAGTAATAAAGAAAGTCGACGATTCCTTTTTTTCTTTCTTTAGTGTGCGAAAAAAGTAGTAACTAATTTGTGAAATTAGTGGTGGTACTCGACACTAAGACTGCTACTACTGCTACTTCGCTGACGGTGACGAAGACGTCGCGCGCTGTGGGTATGAGCATGACGATGGACATGGACCTCGGCCTCGTGCCTCTAGCAGCAACAGCTCTTCGCGCGTGTTCCGCATGCCAGAGACAGCGTGCATGCCCGTGTGAGTGCGACCGCGACCGCGTGCTCTCTCGCCGCACCGCCGGCCATGTGCTGCGCTCCGGACGGACCGGCGGCAGGGACAACCACCGGATGAGACGACGGGTCACGGGTGATGGGTGGGTGCCGCAGATCGAGCCGGGCAAACAATATTTTCGATTATTATCTTCACCTTTCACGCGCTGTGTGCTGTTGCGATCCGGACAACGTGCACGCTAGCATATGATACGCGCACGGCGTGTTCCATGCCCGCTAATATTATACTGCTCCTGTACTACTCCTCTCGCTCTCGCTCTCGCTTGGGCCGTCTCCATCGATGGATCGATCGATCGGTTGGGGGACCCCGGACCCGGGACCCGAATCCGGAAGATCTCCATCGTCGTCGGCTCCCGCCTCAACGTCAACAAGGTCCAGGACAACTGGACAAAGCAAAGGCGATGATGACTCGCTAGTAGGCGTGTTCCTGGTGGTGCCACGTTCGAGCGATCGAGTGACCTTTTTTTTCTTTTTTCTTTTTCTTCTCTTTCTAATTTGATGATGCGTGGCATGTCGTCGTCGGCGGCCGCCCCGGTTTACGTGCACGTTGACCGCTTGATTTTGTATATTTGCTTATTAAATCGCCGTCATCGATCCCCACTTATTGATAATAATAACTTCCTGTGGACGAATAATAAGCGCACATGCTTATATCACTTCTGAACTAGTAGTACTGTACGTTTTGTTTAATTGACAAAGAAGAAAAGAAATAGTAAGGTCTCATTTATTTACAATCACACTGCTCTATAAGAATAAAGTACTAGAAAAGGTATTTGCAGGCGGCACGCCTACTGCACCTAAACCCCTCCTCCTGATGAGCAGTCGAGCGGCGCCACCGACGGCCCATATCTCGCGCCGGGCACTACTCGTCGGCCTGGGGCCGGCCAGCGTGTGACGCCACCACTAAGCGCTATACGTACTGTAGTAGAATTATACCTACGAATCGACGTACCAACAAAAATGCTGGCGTACGGTGGAATTGTTTTCTTATGCGTACATAATTACGTATACTTACTACTAATAGTTACAATTATAAAAAAGACAATGTTTTCCCCACTATTAGAAAATTTAATTAATCAATTAATTAATCTCAGTGTATGTCCGGTCGATGCACACCACCAAAAAGTGCGTGGCCAGTACGTTATACCGTCATCGATCTAGATGTCGGACAAGACTATCCTATACTCCTTCAGGGTCGAAAATCATGTCGTCGGGGGATTTTATTTGAAAGAACCTAATTCTAGTTGTCGGGACCTTTTGTGTGGTTTGATGTGTCCAGTCATTAAAGCAGTCTGCGTGAAAAGTTGAAAAAATTGCAGTCCCAAGGATTGAACCCACAATGGGTGGCATCGAATGTTGTGCCTTTACCACCAGGACTCTCAAACGGACTTGTGCAAGAGGAGCATCCACGGATCCTTAATATTTCTTGTTACGAGACAAGTTGTCTAAAACGATTTCATTTTGGATGGTATACATGTAGTGCCACTGCAACTATAAAAGCATCTCTTTTTCCGTAAGCATTCATTGATCGAGTCCAAGTTACAGTAGTCTATATAACACTTGGACGCTGCACAGCAGCCTTAAGGGCTCAGACAAGTTGCTAATAGATACTCCTCCTTTTTTTAATTTGTGTCGTTAGGACACATGTTTCTAATTCTTTTCTAGTTCATTTGTTTGTCTTAAACGACAGAATAAAAAATCGGAGAAGTATTTAGTGATAAATTAAATTATAACAAAATATATAATAATTTTTTATATATTTTTTAGTAAGATAAATGATTAAAATAAAAAAACAGAAGTAGTACTTGGACTGTAGACGGCCTTTCAAGGCATTTTTTTGAAGATACGGGCATGTGATTACGTGAAGCATAACCTAAGTTATCCATCTCCGATCTCCACAGCGAAAGCTGCGACATAATTAACTTACTACACCACCCACTTCTCCAACTACGACAGCTAGCAATAGGAAGGAAGGCCGCGAGAAGCAAGCTAAGGTCGTCCGTGTGTGTGCGGACTCACTGGACAACGATTTCAGAATCCTATGCACGATCCCTTAATTAAACAGTAACGCTAGCACTACGTATTCCAAAAAGATCCCTACAGCAAGTTGCATGATGATAATTAAACTAACACATCCCACCATTATTATTTATTATTACGAGTGGAAAAGACTAAACAAAAAGAGCGCATCAGTCAGAGCATGTGTGTGCCACACAAGCAGATTAGTACTGTTAGTACTAGAGTAGTACAGTATACTCAACAACCTTGGCAGGAAGCGTCGCGGCATAACACAAAAAGATTAGTTGGGGCATCGGGCTCACGCTTCAGCGCCCAACGGGACGACACGCCACCTACTGCAACGAAGAAGCCGAGCCCCGGCCGTCGCTAACAAAGCCGTCCACATCGTTATAGGATGGTAGTAGTAGTACTAGCTAGCTAGCGCTGAAATTGGATCCCAATCATCACAGTCACAGAAGCTTATAAAGTAGCTCCAATTAAGATTCTAGACCACACATGACATGATGTGTGGAATCATCGTCGTTATATATATATAGTCCTTCCGGTTTTTTTTTATCACCATTGACTTTAATTAATAATTTTAACCATTTATTTTATAAAAAATATATAAAAATATTAAATATTTTATTAATATTTAATTTATTATTAATTTTTTAAATCTTAATTTTAATTTTATATATTTAAATTAATTGTAAATAAAATAAATGTTAAAGTTTTTAATTAAAATCAATGATGATAAAAAAGCAGAGGAAGTATATTTTTTCTTTCTTCTCGCGTACAGAAGCAAGAATATTCCACTACTGGCACTCAATCAGTGTGATCGATGGCCCAGTACTGGTCTAATGACGCTTGCGTGCCACAAGAACACCCCGATCCTTCATCTCACGCAAAGCCACGTCAGATCCAACAAGGCACCCGAACCCAATCGCATCCAATACGCATCCATACCGAAACTACCGCCAATATTTCCGACGGAACCACGAGACGCCCATGGCTTCAGCTCAGCTTTCACTTCAGGGGCAATACCGTCCACGCGCTGCCCGCCTATCCTTTCCTCGACTTGTTCTTGTTGAACACCAACGCGCCCCTCCGCTCCTGCACCGTGCGAGCAGCATAAAACCAAAGGAAACGCCGCTGTTTCCTCCCTCCTCCCCTCCCACCTCCTTGGCTCGGCTTGGTTCCTTGCCGTCCTGCTCCTGCTTGCTTGCGATTTCGCACGCCGGGATTGAAGCTTACTTCTCCGGCGGGAGATCCCCTGGCGGCCGCCTCGATTCACCATGCCCGAGGCCAATGCGGGTGGGCTCGCGCACGCGGAGCAGCGCAAGAAGGTTGGGGAGACCTCTGTTCCGGAACGAAAAGACTGCTTCTTCCCTGCTTTCTTGGTGTGGCCGTGCCATGGATGCCTAGTTTTTGCGGTGTTCTTGGGCACCGGAGCTCGTGGCGGCGGTTAAAGGATAAGGATGTGGTAGCAGCTGCTGCTGCTGCTGGTTTTGGGCGGGAATTGATTATTGCGTTTGTGATCTCGACTCCTAATTTCCCTTCCTGCTCGCTGCACAAGATTTGGTTACTCCCGGGATGGGATAACGGGAGTTGCCACAGCGATTTCTTGCCTTGGTATTAGGATAATCCCCTCCTAGTCCTCCTACTAGCTACCCTTCCTCAGATTCCTCCCCCAAATATCTGCAAGAAATCCTTCGTCTCTTCTCGATAAGGCATCCAATCCCCAAAATCTGGTTCTTGACTGTGGATAAGACTACGCAGCATCCACACGCAGCACTGTGGATGAGGAGCCTTGGTAAACGGGGGTACTATGGAATCAGTGACTCGGTATTTTTATCCCAATCCGAGTCGGCGTGTTTTTTTTCCTTTCCCTATATAGGTATTTTCTTTCCTTAGCTGTACATGGATAGCTTACCACTACATATTCCATGTCCACTTGAGAGGCATATTTACTGGTATTCTGAGTCGAGGAAGCCGCTTTTAGCAACGATCATTAGCCTTGACAGGGTTCCAGCGACCATTAGCTTTTTGGCTGGGGGCAAAGGTCAGTATGGGTTTTGGTCAAAGTCGGTAGAGACGGCAGTGTTTTTGCGCATGAGTTTGATTGGATTACTTGTCGTGAACTTGTGGCTCTTGGTGTCGGTGAGTAGGAACTAGGAACCGAGGATTTGCTATTTCATTGGTTTATTTAGTGATAAGAAAGAAAATTTTGTTTGGTGAATCTCAAAGTGTTCAGTTGTCCTTTGCTTGGCTGCTCGTCTCAGAATCTGTAGTCATCTCTTGCTGTACCTTTAAAAGTCGTTGTAGATGTTACTCTTTGGGTTTCATCTCAATTTCTGATGTGTGGATTTGTTGACTTTGGTACAGCCACGTACAGTTTTGATATAAATTTGCATTACGGTTCTGCTATGCCTATCTGAAAGTCATATGTCAATGGCACAGTCTACATTATGTAATATATTTGACTTGTCCAGAAATATGGACCGTGTTAACATTTTCCATTTTTTAAATTTCAGAATTCTCCAGAGATGGATTTCTTCAGTGACTACGGCGACGCCAACAGATATAAAATTCAGGAGATCATTGGTAAAGGAAGTTATGGGGTTGTTTGTTCAGCTATTGACCAGCATACTGGTGAAAAAGTAGCAATCAAGAAAATACAGAATATCTTCGAGCATCTATCTGATGCTGCGAGGATCCTCCGTGAGATCAAGCTTCTGCGGCTCCTAAGGCATCCTGATATTGTCGAGATTAAACATGTAATGTTACCGCCGTCGAGGAGGGACTTTAGAGATATTTATGTTGTCTTTGAGCTGATGGATACTGACCTTCACCAAGTTATTAAGGCTAACGATGACTTGACTAAGGAGCACCGTCAGTTCTTCCTATACCAGATGCTTCGTGCATTGAAATATATCCATACAGGTATGCATCTTCATGAGAATCTTTATTTCGTCTGAAAGATGTTCTAAGCTCTAGATATAAAGTGATGGTGCTACCTTTCCATTTTTCAATTCATCTAGGCATACAAATGCTTCTGACTAGTTTGCATACAATTTCATTTTTAATCAATGAAGATGGATCTTTTGTACTCTTAACACTCCAGAATTATTTCTCTATCCTTTCATCTGGGTATTGTGTTAGGCATTCCTTTGATAAAATGGTTTTGAGGCTTCTCTGCCCCTTGTGGAAAACATGAAATGCCTGCAAAATCTCTGTGCTCAAATGCAAATGTAGATGCCCGTCTTTGTGATGTTGCATCA
This sequence comes from Oropetium thomaeum, assembly GCA_001182835.1. Classification (NCBI taxonomy): domain Eukaryota; kingdom Viridiplantae; phylum Streptophyta; class Magnoliopsida; order Poales; family Poaceae; genus Oropetium; species Oropetium thomaeum. The sequence goes on along the minus strand of LFJQ01000228.1, from coordinate 15,891 downwards.
ATTCTTACTTTTCTGTATTTGGGATAATTTCCATGCCTGTGCTTATTATATGTTGCATCAAACTATCAAAATCTGCTGTACACATTTACTTGATCATATAGTGATTGTTGATCTACGCTCTAATGATTTCTCATATGGATGCAGCTAACGTGTATCACCGTGATTTAAAGCCCAAAAATATATTAGCAAATGCTAACTGCAAACTCAAGATATGTGATTTTGGACTAGCAAGAGTTGCATTTAATGATTCTCCTACCACAGTTTTCTGGACGGTATGCTATTTAATCTTTATTGACATTTGCTATATGGTATTCATGAAACTTGAGTTTTATCAAATCCTCTATGACACCATGATTGGTGTAGTGTATTAAATACTAAAGAGTTCTTGAAACGTAAGTCTCACTCTTTGCATTTAAATTACTTGCAGGACTATGTTGCTACTAGATGGTACAGGGCTCCTGAGTTATGTGGGTCTTTCTTTTCTAAGGTAATCAATTTCACTGTGGTTTCTGTTCATCTAAGTAACTGTTTATGATGTCGTTTGATATTACTTATAGTGTTGATGAGTATGACATCAGTTAGTTTCTTCGTTTCCCACATCTTGAACTTGCAATATGGTCCTGATGATATAAAGCTAATTATTCTGTGCAGTATTCACCCGCTATTGATATGTGGAGCATCGGTTGCATTTTTGCGGAGGTATTGACTGGAAAGCCTTTATTCCCTGGTAAAAATGTGGTTCATCAGTTGGATTTAATGACTGATCTCTTGGGAACACCATCAGCAGATACTATTTCACGGGTATGATTTTCCATCTGTTTCAATATCAAAAAATATCATGTTCAAATACTTGAGCATAAATTATTCGAAAGTCAAATGTTTTGTTGCTTCGACTACAGATTCGGAATGAGAAAGCAAAGAGGTACTTGAGTACCATGAGGAAGAAACAACCGATACCCTTCTCAGAAAAATTCCCAAATGCAGATCCTTCAGCACTCAAGCTCTTGGAAAGGCTTCTAGCATTTGATCCGAAAGATCGACCAACCGCCGAAGAGGTAGGCATGCTAATGAGGCATATATTTTATGTTTTGACTGGAATGAGGCATATATTTTATGTTTTGACTGGTTGTCATATACCTTCAATGACTCATATGCTAACAAATAAATTTATTGTATGGATGATTAGGCGTTGGCTGATCCCTATTTTAAAGGAATTGCAAAGGTGGAGAGGGAACCATCCTGCCAGCCAATTTCAAAAATGGAATTTGAGTTTGAGCGGAGAAAGTTCACGAAAGAGGATGTCAAGGAACTTATATTTCGGGAGATACTGGAATATCACCCTCAACTACTTAAAGACTACAAAAATGGCTCTGAGAAAACAAGCTTTTTATATCCCAGGTTTTGATCTTGGCCATATTTTTAAATTTCTGTTCCAACTATTTTGTGTGTTACTATGAGTCCTTACTGTTCTTAAGTTTTTATTACCATATGCAGTGCTGTTGATAATTTCCGGAGGCAATTCTCTAGCTTAGAAGAAAATGGAGGGCGGAATGGTGCGCATGACAGGAAGCATGTTTCTCTCCCAAGGTAATTTACGTTTTCTTTCTCCATTCTGTACCAATTAGTTGTGTTCAAATTTGAACTGATTAAAGGAGAAAATACATTAGTTAACTATGCCTTTCTGTCCACTAGGTGATGTTCTATAAACTTGTAATACTTCAATGATTTATAACGTTACAAAAATAAGGAACATATAACTCAGAACTAAGAATGATGGGCTGAGTTGTCAGAATCCAGAATTTTAGCTTGACCGCTGATCTTGTTTGAAACTTGCAGGACTACAACCGTTCACTCCACTCCGATTCCTTCAAAGGAAAGTCTGGCTGCAACCTCTCAGGTTGCACAAAGGATTCCTACAGGTGACTACCAGTCAGTCATTTTTCTTCCCTGAAAAGATCACGTATTCTGTTAGCCTTCATCTGACATGTTTCATATTTGCAAATCTTGCAGCTAAACCAGGAAGAGTGGTCGGCCCAGTAATACCATACGAGAATGGAAACACCACCGATCCAAACAATGAACGAAGGGTTGCTAGGAATCCAGCAACCTCTAACCATTCAGCCTATTGCTACCACCTGAAATCAGATTGCTCTGACCAGCAGCATCAAAATGAGCTTGAGAAAGACCGTATGCAGTATAGGTCAGGGCACCATCTAATTGAGGTGGCCCGGGACATGCGGTCCACACCGTACTATGTTTCAAGGAGTGTACCCAAAGCTGATCCAACAGATAGGCCTGCTCTCCAGGGGAGAATGCTACATGGTGTTGCTCCCTACAATGGCATAGCAGCAGTCGCTGGTGGTGGATACAGCAAGGCTGGCGCTCTTCACTATGGAATTACAAGTTTGTATTAAAGCTATGGCCAGGCAGTTCACTGTGGTTGCCCATAGTAAGATGAAGCCGGAGTGCAGATCGACCACGAGGTTGGACATCGCGATTGGCAAATTTAGAGCACGAACTAGTTGCATAACTGATCAAAGATGCAAGCGCACAGAATGGATTTGCAGTCTTGGAAGATGGGAGCCGGGCCTTGGTTGCTCTTGTTTTGTGATGAGCTGATTGGGCCAGTGATCTGAAGCACATCTTATGTTGCTCCTGCTTTGGAGTTTGGATGGAGTATCCATCAGATGGGGCAGGAATGTGTATATATGTATACTAGAACACACAATTTTGTATTTAAATAACTAGTAATTGATGTATTCTGCGTTTTGTTCACCCTTGCTTAACTGCTCCACTAGAACTAACTTGTACAGCCAGCGACAATACAGCAGTAAAAATGCGTCGGAGATGTAACAAGAAATTTTGGTTATGTACAGCGTACCAGGAACAAGACAACTGTTTATTGTTCAACAATCTCCATGACACACAACCTATCAGCAGAACAGGAGCTTAAAGCACTCATAACGTCCGCATGCAGACGATGAGAATTCACTTCCTCCGGCCGGACGGTGACCCACTGACCATCGACAAGCTCAACGTGCTCGTGTTGCTCAGGATGGGCTGAGAACCTGAGCTGAGAGACATCTCTGCATATCTTGTTTAGCTGGTCAATTGAAAGAATCAAATCAAAATCATCTTCCATTTCGCTGGTCTTGGATAGCTTTATGCCGACATCAGCCCCCTGCGAAGCAACAACCCCAAAGAGCAAAGGATGTCCGATGGCTGGCCTGTTGGATACGCTGCAGACCTGAAACAGAAGGGTCGTTTCAGGAAATAGTGCATGAAATGAAGCAAAGCAAAGAGGTAAACATTTGTGAGCATATACTTCTTTAATTCCAGAGGTTTGCATAAAATTTAGAATGCATCTCATGTTGCCAGTTCATATACGAGTTCTCCATATTTCAGCCAGATTAATAGACGCAATGAAACAGAGTAAATGAATGTGAAATGCTAGTTGAGAAGACAGATTATCAGGACATGGTCATACCTGTATATATTGCACGCCCATTTCATTCAACGAGTCCAAAATTTTATTTGATGACAGCAAGCTGAAAACACCCCCAGACCCAGCTGGCCTTTCTATGATCTCCCAGGGTGACTTCATCAGAATCGTTTTTCTGTTTACCTCGGAGGAGATACTAACAATAGGAAGGTCCAGCTCTTCCAGAACCCACACCTGCAAATAATTCCATGAAACATTTCAGGGACAAAAACAGATAAATTAGGATGCATGCCTATGACCAGTACATGGATGAATATAACAGTAAGAAAATACTTTGTACCTTCTGAGCTTCCAAACCAAAATAATCATTCTCCATCAGGCAACTTCTAATCAACTCCACATGACGAGCTGGGGAAACAATAATGAAAGCTCGACATACACGACTTTCTACAGCCTGTGTCAAACAAGGAAGCATGCTTTTAAACAGCACAGCACACATGTAGCCGGAAAGCTACAAGCAAGCGAACAATAATAGCTGCACACCATTAAATTGACTAACCCTTCAAAATTCAAATGGCAAATTCATCTCATTCCTTACTAAAAAGAAAACGACTTTTTACTTATATCACACTCATGCTAATATATTCAGGTCATATTGAAGAATGAACGAACATGAAACAATGCTTACCTTGATTAACTTGCCAAAAGAATTCAGCAAAGTCAGAAATTCAGCATCAGAATCAGAACCATTTCTAACAAGTACAATAGCTGCTTTTGACTTCAGAAGAATCTCGAGGCCTCTATTGAGTTCACTACTGAACATATGTTCCACTTTCTCATCATGGCTGTTAAGAATCTTGTCTGGTATCTTCAAAGATTTTTTCCGTGAGAGTATAGCTAACATTATTCTTGAAGGGCTGAAAAAGACAAGTTTTGAGAGCAAATGTATGTAGGATGAGGTAGTTTCCCAGAATGGGCACCAGGTCAACATATGTATGCAGCAAAAGTGGAGTAAAATAAAGAATGGGCTGTAACAATGGGTGTTACCTTTCAATTTGTTTGCTAGCAGATTGCACTGCATGTCGAAACAATTGGAAGTCAATGCGCCCAATCTGCTCTCCAATTAAAGCTTTCTGGACTTTGTCCCCTGACAACAAACCTTCTAGAACATGACCCTGGTCCATATCAGAAAGCACCTTCTTTGCTGCAATCACACGACGTTGCAGCCTCTTCCTATCCTTCCACTCCTGTGACAATTCATTATGTTTGTTGCTTCATTATTTGAAACGAGAGTAACATATAAACACATAAAACATTGAAAGGCTGAAAATTGAGATAATCATATAGACTTTCATTAGAATCTAAGCATATAAAAGTTCAGTAATACTAAATACAAAATATGTATCTAAAATGTTTGAAAACTGGACTGCTCCTGCTACCAACATTTTTTCGTTTTTTTTAAGGTCCAAATCATGACTCTAGATGGGAACATGTTATGAAATTAAAAGATGATGCAGACCTAACCATAGCACGCCTTTCTTTCTTTGATCTCTTATCAGAACGTGAATTGAGCTCAAGCAACCCTTTTGGAGGTGTAATCCACATTTCTCTCTTCTCCATATCAACATCAGGTACAATGTCTTGAGCGAACGGAATCCAGACATGCTCACGTGAAGAAGTTGAATCTTGATGTTCTGAATTTGGCTCAGTAGCAGTATCCTCATCTGAGCCAATCATCACCTGCAGCAGATCCCCACCTCCAAAATTGAAAATATGAGCAACTGTTCCTACAAGCTTGCCAGTCTCCTGAAATAAGAACAAAATTTAATTATTAAAGTGCTGTAATGTAAATATAAGCAGAATCATGTGTACTATACGTGAATTTCAGAAGATGACAACAAATGCGCATATCTTTTGCCTAGGAGTTAAGTAATGATATTGGGATAGTGCATGATTTTATGTCCTCTGACGTTCTCTATCTGAAACCACAAATGAAGCAGCAAAAACCATAAAAAGGAAATGATGAACACATATGTACCTTGACAATAACTCTCATGCCAACTAGGTCGAGTGAATAGAATTCATCGTCCTCCATTTGTGGTCGATCTCCAGCTTTCACAAGTATAGCTGAACCAACTATTTGCCTAGCCTAAAAAAGAGTGAGAAACGAACAGTGTCAGAACCTAACTGCATGGCAACACGAGCTGAAGCAGAAAAATGTTGCACGTAACTCAGACATCAATTATCTGCAGGAGAGGTGACATGGCATGCAAAATATTAGCTGGATTGACCTATTCTACTCATATGCAGAATTGCAGACTCCGAGGATCGAAGACACAAGAATAGCACACGATAGCTCCTGCAAGAAAACCGACTGCATTTCGACACACCAGGCTTTCTGCTAGGGGTGTCCTAGAAACTAAGCATGGTTAAATACCTTCTACAAGAGTTCTAAGCTATGTGCACTCTACTTGCTCTAGAAATTAACGATGGCTAATTTCAACGCGTGCTCTGCCTCGACGTCTAGTTGGGGGAAACTGATTCCATGGGAATGCAAAATAATCAGACCTGATCCATATCATCGACCCCATCAAAGTTGACGATCCAACCCTTCTTCCCCGTATGAGCCCTTCCTTGAACAAGCTCGAACTCCTTTACTTGTTGCTTCCCTGCAGCGCGGGCCCTCAGCCATCTCTTCCCCGGCTGTCGTACCACAAGCAGGAAAGGCTCAATCATACAGTCAGTTAACATTGGGACTGAGAGAGGAAAAGAGCCCGCGCCAAGGGCGCCTTGCGTGAGAGAGAGAGTGGTTGGTTACCGTGGCAAAGCGGAGCTCGGGGAAGTCAGTGCGGGGCGTGACGAGGACATCGCCGCGCACCCCGTGCACGCCGCTCACGTAGCCCACCTCCACCAGCTCGACCTCCTCCTCGTCATTGTCGTACTCCTCTTCCTCCACCCCATATTCATCGTATACCTGTTCGTACTCCTCATCCTCCTCGTAGTATTCCTGCTCCCGCGCATCGCTGAGGCTGGATAGGAAGGCTGCACATGGGCGTGCCGGCGCGAGCGCGACGCGGCGGCACGGGAGGCCGGAAAAGGCCGTTGGGAGGCGGCCAAGGAAGAAATTGAAGCGGACGGGTAGGGAAAGGGAGAAGGACGCTGAGGTCGACGCGGAGGCGGGAGACGCCATTCCCGCGGCGTGAGAAGCTGCCGCCGGGGGTGAGAGGAAGACGAAAGGGGATAGGAGGGGGGTAAGTGGATAAAGGCCCTAAACCGCTGACCGGCTTCTAGTAACCGCTCGTATCAGTCGGCCCACAGTGAACCCATGTAGGATGGATGTAAGTGATCAGGTGGGCCGCACGAAGATGAAAATAGTCAAAGCTTGAATTCTTTCTTTCTTTTCTCTCTTTTTTTTTTTGAAATCTGCAGAGCCCAATAGAGTTTGTCCACACTCAAAATTCTTTGTTGCAGATAATATTTGAAAATTCTTGTACTTTTTTTGTGAAGAAAAATTCTTGTATTTGATTATAAGGCTGATCATTACTAGCCAAGGAGGGCCGACACACGTAATTGCCACATAAGACAGTGGATAGTTAGTTGCAGAGTATACATACCTTCAGGGAAAAATTATATTGTGTGCACGAAGAAAACTAAATATATAGTACTACATACCACTTCCAAAAAAAAAGAAGGAAATATAATGTCCCCCTTTGCCTAAACAGGATCACACAGGCTAAACCCACTTCAAGTGGGACAAGCCGACAAGGGGCGGCAGCACTCCCCACCCTGCTGAGCTGCCTGCTGAATCAAATTAAGAAGCAATAAGCTGGGGTTTCTTCCTGCCTCCGAGTTGCCAAAAGCGCACCAGGCTTGTGTCTGTGGGTCTTCCTCAATGCCGCCGCGCGCTAGACGAAGAGGATATATATGCAATATGCTGGAGCAGGACCATATGCGTTCAGTTCAGGGCCCGGGGTGGTTACAAACTCCACGTCCGCACACATATGCAGAAGCTCCACGTTGCTTTCCATGGCGCCTTGCCTTGGTGAGGGCATGGTCGTCGTCGTACGCCAGCGCTCTGTCGCAATCGCAGCGCGTGTTCATATATAGGTTAGGCTCGTACTCGTAAGAAGCCATGGCACCATTGCAGAGAGACACTGCAGTGACATTGTGATGATGATGACCATTAGGTGGAGGTGGCTACAGGCTAGACAGGAGCATTGATCCATGGTTAGTGAGGAGTGCCACATGCAAAACAGTGTGTCAACTAGGTAACAGGAAGTAGTATTTGCTTTGACAGCGCAGGAACGCGTATGTAGGGAGGTACGCATCTATACATATATACGACTGGACTACTGGAGTGCCCATCTCTCTCTCCTTCTGCCACTCCTGCGCCTTATTATTAATCTCCCTTTTTCTTTTCTAATCTCCAGCTACATGCATCCATCTATGTGATTAAGTCGACAGTTAGATATACATCTCATCGTAGGCGCATCGCGAGAGCTTTCTTGTTTTTCCCGATCCCCTCCCCGATCGATGGCAATGCCGCCGGCGGCGGCGCGGGAGGCCGCGACGCTCCCCTTGAGCATGGTCCTGGTGCAGGCGTTCATCGTAGGGATGATCCTGCTGTCGAAGGTCGCGCTCAACGCCGGCATGCATCCCATGGTGCTCCTCGTCTACCGCAACCTCATCGCCGCCGCCGTCGTCGCGCCACTGGCAATCGTCTTCGAGAGGTAGTAATAATTAATTAAGCGCCGCCGTCTCATCACGTCAGTCGATCATGCCTCTTTGTTCTCATCGCCGCCTTTTCCTTGGTCAGGTCTGATCAAAAATCAAATCACTGAGGACACGCGCCAAATACACAGTGTTACTGTGTGTTCTGATTTATGTTCTACCAGTTCACAATTTCTTCTTCGCGTTTGTTTTCCTTGTTGCCGCAGGGAAATGTTGAAGAAGGTGAACTGGGTCGTGCTTGGCTGGATTCTGCAAGTGCGACATTGGGGTGAGTACTTCAATAATAGGAGCTTATTACCTCTCCCATCGATCGACGTAGCAGTCTCCTACTGTTATACTGGTAGGCAACTAATAAGCCATCTGCATATGCACGCGTGCACACTGCAGGGTCGTCCTGGCAATGGGTTTGTTCAACTTCGGGCTGCAGGCAACCAGCGCCGCGTACTCTGCCATCTTCATCAACCTGATCCCCATCGTCACCTTCGTCATCGCCGTCCTTATCAGGTACTGTATGTATTGTTGCCTAATCTCTTTATCTCAAGCCGGCCGCCGGCTGGGGTGAGAGAGGCTAGATCAGGGTGAGGACGTGTGTTATTGGTTAATGATTAGTATTAGGTTAGGCTTGGACGGGCCGGTGGAGGAGGCTAAATTGCAGCGTCCAATTAAGTTCAGTGGCGGGCTAATTGTGATATGGGCCGTGAACTGCATCGGTCTGTTCGGTTAACCGGGCCTCCTTGTTCTTCTTCGTCAGGACCGAGAAGCTGGTGCTGGGAAACTGGCCTGGCAGGATGAAGCTGGTGGGAGCGCTGCTCTGCGTGGGCGGGACGATGGTGGTGACCCTGATGAAGAAAGGCCGTCCGCTCCACCTGTGGCCTACCGGCGTCCTCATCAAAGGTTCTCATACGGACTCTCATCGGGCATCAGCACCAGCGAGCCCGGCCGGCGGCGGTGCTCACCGCCACGGCCTCGGCATGGTTGTCGGCACGGTCTTCTTGTGTGGCAGCTGTATCGGCTACTCCCTCTGGCTTATCTTGCAGGTACGATGACACTACTGTGCGCCTATAGCTGTCAAATGTGTTTGACAGATATGATCACACACGAATTCTTTAATTGATTTGGTGTATCAATCAGGTCAGGGTCGCGAAGATTTTCCCTGCGAAATACTCGACGACGATGCTTACCTGTCTAGTGGGGAGCGTAGAGTCGTTCGTGCTGGGCATCTGCCTCAGCCGAACCGGATGGAAGCTCGGCTGGAATCTGGAGCTCCTGACGGTCGTCTACTTGGTGAGCTCCTCAAGTTGTTGTTGACAGCACAAGATGGCGGCTGTGTGTGCCCTGTTCTTTCATTACTACTATTTCAACCTCTTAAGTAGTATTAATTCCACAAATATATGACGACTGAATAATAATGTTCTTCAGGGCGTTTTCAATACGGGTGCCAGCTTCGTGCTCATCTCCTGGGCGATCAGCCGACGCGGTCCGATCTACCCTCCGATGTTCAACTCTGTTTCGCTGGTCGTCGCCACCATCCTCGACTCGGTGCTTCTAGGCACTACCATCTTCGTTGAGAGGTTAGTACTAGTAAATTAATAAAGCCTCCTCTTCTTCATTCATCGATCTCGAATCTCGTCGTGCCTGATCCTAATTAACTAATAAGAGGATGCAGCATGTATATTGATCATCCTGTTGCATGCATGTGGCATACACGCAGCGCGCTGGGGACGCTGCTGGTGTCCTCGGACTTTACGCTTACCTCTGGGGAAAGGGCACCGAGATGAAGCTTGCGGCGGAGGACGAAGGAGGACACCACCAGCGCAAGGTGGACCGCACGAGACGGCGAGCGGCGGTGCTCGGATTGTCTAGATCATCGGTGACGGCGGCCTGTGTACACACATGCAGGAGCTAGCGCAGAAGGCTGTCGTAGCTCATACGAAGTAGTACTGTAGTACTTCACCAGAGTCTCATTTTTATTATTATTATTTTTTTTTGCGAAGATCACCAGAGTCTCATTACGGTGGATCGGAACGCTACTTCTTCGTTTGATGATTGGGATAAATTCGTGGAGTATGCCATTAATTAGAGAGAGAGTTAGAGGGGAGTTGGGCCAGAAATTAAGATCACAGAATTTTCTAAGTAGCGTTTCCTTTTCTGGGGCAAAGGTCTCTCGGAGGATGCAGAAGCTGCTTTGATGGGCCAGTTTTAGATGCAGTGGATGTTTGGACGAAATGTTTGTGTACGTGTGGTCTGGGCCCAGCCCATGTACTAGTATTTTGTACTCCTTGCTAGTTCCTTCTCACTATTACTTAGTGAGATGCTGCGATGGAGATGCTTGTTCGAAGGTACTAACGGAGATGCAAGACACCACGTTGGTGTCATTACCCAATTGATGAACAATCCCCTTCTGCCAAAAGGAAAAAAACGCGACAGCTCGATTGATGCGTCCATTTCTTTGAATTATTTTCCTTACGGTTGATGAGATGCGTCCACCAAGCTAATACTATTTCTGTTTTTTTATTGTTAATATTTTTTAATATAAATTTGTATTAGAAAATATCAATAATTAAGAAACGGATGTAGGACTACAGCATAAGCACATTTAGGCCGCTCGCGATCGTTGCGACGCCGCCGTCGCACGGCCGCGCGCCATTAAACTCTTTTGGGCGGGCGTGCACTTTGAGTCTCCGTGAAGTCGCTGGCTAGCTCGATGGATCGATCGCCCAATTCGCCACCGGCCATGGGCGCGGCCGTTACGTTGATCCATCCAACACACGAACGACGCACCGCATCGCTGTCGTCGCGGATCGATTCGATCGATGGCTTGCAAACCCAGCTTCCTCTCTCGTCCACAGCTACTAGCTATATATCCCGACCTCCGCCATTAATGGAACCCAAAATTTTAAGAGACTGGGCCTTGCATGTGCGTGGTCCTCCAATGCATTGGCATGACGCCCGGATTAGCGACGAAATATCATTAAGCGTTCTTGTTAGTTCCATTCCATGAAGCTCTGTATCCTGTAGTATGTATATACATGCACATCTATATATCTCATTGATAAGCATACAGACATGCATGCTTTTGTACTTGTCCTAGTACTTATACTTGTAATCCCTCTGGTGGACACGAATTTGTTTATATTTTTAAACGAAGAGAAATCTGTCGAAAAATTGTTAATTATACCGCCCCTGACGCTGATTAGATGAAAGCCAACGTTTGAGGAGAGTGACGCGCTGCGTGTCCTGTCTACGACTTCAATTTGTGGCGCTGGGGTTTGACGCGCTGCGCAGAGCATACATACAGTTGACCATCGATTCGTTGGTTTCGATGATCACCTCTTCCAACGTTAATCACTCTGACCAGGTAAATCTCCCTGACATAGTACTAGTATACGGAGCATACGACGGGCATGACCAATCAATGCTAATTTTTTTTTTTTTTTGCTGATCATTTTCCAAAATTGATCTGGCACAGTCTTGCGAGGGTCGCTATTGCGCACTGTCACATTGCGTTGGAGCTGACTTTCCTTTGGTTCAAAGGGATCCGGCTTCGGTTGACGACGATTAATGAGCGGCGCAACCGCTGCCTTAATTAATCACGTATACGCGTCTCAGTCGATGGGTCTCTCCGTGTGTTCAAGTTGATCAATATATTTAAACACATAACGTTAAATGAAAAATAGAAAAATGATGATATATTGTATTCACTGTCTTCACCTATTAACCTAAATATATTTGATTTTATTTATATAAAAATGAACATAATAAATTACTTTTCATTCTCGTGTTTGTATTTCGCCCGATGGTCCACAAAGAGAGACTGACCTATATTTCATGTCAAACTGTCGTAGAGTGCCCATATACTGTGTCGGCGTCAACCCACATAGTATGTACTAACAATCTGCTTAATTATTGTGTTTGCACATATAGTCAACGACAATATAGTTTCAGACGTTCATAATTTAGGCGCGTGTGGTACATCACACATTCACACATCACAGTGTGATATGATCAATATAAGCATATATATGGATCTCATCTCTTTCTCTCTCTGGGATGCATGCCGGCGGTCCAAGCTTTCAACAACCATATGGCACATATTTTCTAGAGTTCAATCATCAGGAAAGTGCTTCTTGGTCCCCGACCCGAAGCAATCAGATTCAGATATCACAATAACTTACTACCGAATTTCACACCGCCCAGCAGGTACAGAGTGCATTCAGCATGTTCCAAATTAATTAAGTGCATTATTAGCAGCATGCAGGGTTCATTTAGAATCAGGTACATGTACAACAAACTCCTAATAATGACTGGGAACCCAGCTGCCTCTAGCTAATACTGATGCTATTACACGAGCTAGTAGCTAGCTAGATCACATCATCATTTAACAATAGATGATGCCAAGAACGAAAAAGTTAACAAGAACCCAAGTCTCTCTAACAAAGCTAGCTAGCTCCCGATCATCATCGTCATCGTCGTCATCATCCATGGATGACCATGGTTACAAAAAAAAAAGAAGGGCTCTATAGCTCGGTCAATCAAGGGTTGTTGCCACCGTCGTTTTGAACGAAGGATGATGGGCAACATGTCCTGCAAGAGCCCGGCATAGTCCTGCGCCATGAAGTGCTGCATGCGGAGGGGAGCGCTGCTACTGGTTGCCGCTGTAGCAGAGGCAGCTGTAGTACCGACAATGGCAGCCACGCCGCCGCCAGGCTGGTCATCAGGCGCCGCGTGGCTCGACGCCATGGGGTGGCGTTCACCTGATGCGGCTGCACTCCAGCGGCGGCGGTGGCACCGCCGCTCACCAACTGCTCGATGGCGGTGTGGTGGTGGTGGTGACCCTGCATCTGCGGCAGGAAGCCGAGCGCGTCGAAGGCGGTGACTCCTCCGCCGGGCCTTCCATAGGCCAAGCCTATCGGCGGCGGCGGCGGCATGCGGAACTGCGGGTGGTGGTGCCCGGCGGCGAGGAGGTGCGTGCTCCCGCGCAGCGTGGCGGGGATGGGGTGGGTGTGCTTGCCCTCGTACGTGGTGATCACCACCGCCGCGTCCTGGAACGACCGCTCCACCCGCTTCTTCACCGGGCACTTCTGCGTCGTGCACCGGTAGTAGCTCCTGCATGGCAATCCCCCATTGCATCAAGAAATGCACATTGTTATGCTTATTAACTGGATTGGCTACATCTTATGGCGATATTCATAATTAATGTAAAAAAAAATGCATGTTCGTGTGTACCTTGGAAACGGGCTGTTTTTGACGGCTTTCTGGCCGTACTTGCGCCACCGGTAGCCGTCCTCGAGGTGGTCGACCTCGCTCTTGGTCATGAAAGCGAACCGCGGCTGCCGCGGCCGCTTCTCGCCCTTGCCCTTGCCTTTCGCCGCCCTGTAGATCACAAAGACATGCCAACTTGATCAAATCCATGTACGTATGCGATGAAAAACCGACCGGCTGGTAGTCTCACATAACGGTAGCTAGCTCTGAGACTAAAGATTTGGCGTGCGTTCATATTAGTACAAACTACGTTGTACACACCAAAAAGAAAAGGACGATTAGTTAGTCCATTCAAACGTGCACTGGCTGGGTACGTAGTAGATGTCTGTACGTACGTATGTACGGGCCGCCTCAGATACCCTGGGCTTTAAGTTCACACACGGTACTAACGTACGAAACTTGTTTAAATATTTTCGGTTGCTGGATTTGGAGATCCATCAAGGTCACCAGGACGCAAGAAAAAAGGAAGTTGCAAGGTGATGAATTTCATTTCAATGAAATTTAAAGGATCAGTTGGATTTCAGCTATTAGCTAGCTACCTACCTACCACTTATTGGATTGATCAAAACTCAAAGTCGTCTGCTGATCTTAAAATCATCCTGACTACACCAATCGCGAAATATCGCAGGGCAGTAGGTGTGGTCAAATATATAGTATAGGAGAGATTTTTAAGACAACAAAGGGAACAAAGCAAGACTGATCAAAGCTTAAATGTATAGGATATCAACATTTCATATAAAAAGGCCCCTAATTAAAGATCAAGCTCTTTTTCCTTAGGCATGCAGCATGCTAACGACAAACCCTAGCAGAGTTCACACCTTCAGCAAAGCAATCAAGACATGATGCATGGAAACGAGAAAGGAACAATACTAGTACTACATATATGTGCGGAAGCAGGATTCACTTATGAAAAAGCTAGACAAAGATAAATCAGCTGGTTCAGATCTTATCACACATATGGCAGTAAAAAAAATCAGGACAAGCTAAACTTTTTCGCGCGGGAGATGAAGCATCAGATCAAAGACTTGTCAACAAATCGAACAGCTAGAGTTGCTGATCTAAAATTTCGATATGAATGAAGAAAAGAAAAAGAAAACTTCTGATGAAATGGAATCGGATCAGATGAGGAGCTCTCACCCTGCTTTCTTGCTCTTGTCGTCTATTTCTCCATCCCCTTTGGCCGCCGATCCATCATCCTTGCTCTCCTCCCCTTCCCGGTCCTCCTTCTTGCACTTGGCGGCGGCCGACTCCTCGCCCGCTCCTCCGGCGCCACTACCGGTGCCGCAGGCCTCGCTCGACGTCGAGGACAGCGACATGCTATTCGGCGTCAACGGCGGCAGCGCCGACGCGCCTCCCGCCGTCGCCGGGCATACCGACGACGCCAGTAGTGTCCAGCACCGCCAGCTCCCTCTTCACCTCGTCCTCCGCTGCCGGCACGTCGAACTCCCCGGTGAACAAGTCGTAGTCCAGCGGCGCACCGGCGTGCAGATGGTGGTAGTCCGTGAACCACGGCTGCTGCATCGGCGGCGTCCCCACTTCTGGCCGCTGCGCGAACAGAGATACCAGCTCGTCGTGGAACTGGAAGTCGCTGGAGAGGTGGCGCTGGTGGCCGCCGCCGTGGTCGTGATGCCTCGCGGCGTCCGACATGGATGGATGGATCGGCTGTGTCGTAGGAGCACGCGCGCGCCGCCGCAGATCGTCAAGCAGCCTGTCTCCTGAGCTGGTGGGGAAGGAGAGGCTGTGTGAGGAAAGGGGTGAGGTGTGTATGCAAGCAAGGGAGCGAGCTACTTACTGGTAGAGAAGAGAAGAGAAGAGGAGTGTGATCATGTGTGCGGGTGACAGATCGATCAAAGATGGACGGGTGGTTGGGTGGGAGAGAGAGAGAGAGAGAGAGAGAGAGAGAGAGAGAGAGAGAGAGCCAGAGAGGGTGTTGAGAGAGAGAGAGAGAGCCAGAGAGGTGTGCTAATAAGGGTTTCCTTTCCTTTCAGACGAATGACTAGCTAGTTAATTGGGTGGGGCTTGCTTTAGGTTTTATTAATTAATTGATTTTGATTTGCTCTGTCAATCCGTAAACAACTTTCTCCTCAGCGTTGTAGTAACATCAGCCTTTTACCGGTTCTCGATGCACTGTTTGGTGGTCATACTGTTTGGACTTGTTCATCATTTTCCACTTCTCAAGTGTATGTACTAGTACCAGAGAAGGAACATGTCAAATATTAATTTGTGGAACTGATGATCTCATCAGATAAAACCTGGTGTATTTTCTATATATTGTCTTTCAATTTATGTATGGATTGAACTTTTGACTGAATTGAAATGAATCTATCTATATAGCTCATCGGAGAGACGCATGTCGCTCGTCGAAGTTTTCTTTAATAAACGATCGAGCTGAGTCCTTTGCTTGATCGTCCTACATACGCTTGTTTGTTTACTACGTATAGTATACCAGTTCGCAG
>LFJQ01000227.1:0-43594 GCA_001182835.1 Oropetium thomaeum | reverse complement strand
TGTCCAAAATCATTGCTGCACCAATCACGGATGTATATATATATCTCAGTCGGCTCTATATAGCAGCGTTCATATTAACCCCAGATCTTCATCACCTCATATATATTATACTTTGTCAGTGTACCACACAAGGGCATACGAGTAGATAGTTTGGGAAAACATAGAGAAAGGAACTATATTAACTCGATCCAGCAGAGACGAAGTAGACAGTTTGGAAAAAAAACATTAAAAGTCTGTAGGATTTTATATTAACACGTTGGTTAGTGGGAATGAAAGGCATCAGTAGTTTAAGATATCGGGAGCAAGAGAAGGATCGTGGTCCACCCTGCTGCTCCTATGTGGCTGTTGTGCCTCAATCTGTAAAGCTAAGGCCATTGCCACACGGTGGTTAGGCCACCAAATGAACAACCGGATTATCCACAGCAAGATTAGATCCAATGTTAAGTGGAGAAGGAAAATCAGGATTCGGCCCATCATTCTGCTGCGGAGGCGGAGCTCTACCAAACTGATTCGATGCGACGGAATGTGATTAAGTTTCATAATGATCCAAAAATAGGCAAGGTAAATTAGTGAGTTTTTTATTTTATTTTGCAAAAAAAAATTAGTGAGTTTTTATTGAGTACAAAATCTGTGTGAATAGCTGGATTAGGACAGATTCTTTCTTCAAATCTAAAAATCGGTTTCTAGAAACCAGAGAGAAAGACAGACATGTCTGAAGCCATTTCAGTTTGTAAAAGGCCATTTAATCTAAACAAGGCCTTAAATTCAGACTAGAGTCACTTAGAAACGAGACGCAATAGTAAATAGCCATCTATAGCTGTGTACTTTGAGGTTTCAGCTGAAGCCTTGGTAAAGGTAGTTTACTAGCTATAGTAAAAATGTTGTCTCATTTTTTTTTTCGTTCCAAGTAAACTACACCACGCCTCATATATACTTTGCCACAATCAAGACATCGTAACATTCTAGGAGAGAAGTATAGAGACGCCTCAACCCTAGCAATTCTCCCCTATAAAACTAGGTGGACGCCGAAGCCAGAGGGCACCTCTCGCAATCAAACCAATGCATCCCACCGCATCTAGGTTTCGCTTCTGCTACCACTGCACCGCCGCTGCCATCTACTCCATCCCAATCGTCGGCATGCACCGTCAAACGGGAGAGCAGGTCTCTGAAACCCTCGTCCTCTGAGCTCCTGCACCGGGAGAGGGCGAATAAGGTTTTTGGAAAGTGCTTTGTGCGACTACACGATCGCTTTGTCTTCATCGTTTCGGCGCGTTCTTCCCCAACTTCGTCACCATGGCTCGTCTTCCGCGCCGTCACCTGACGCCCACCGTTCGTGAGCTTCTCCGCGCGGCTGCTGTTTGGCGGCTGACATCTTCGCTATCCGGTCGTCATCAAGAAGGAATCATACGTACTATCATCTATTATCATGTCTTCCAGACGTGCCATCGTGATCTACTATATGTTCATGTTGCTTGAGTATATGTAGAATCTGGATTCTGTTTGGCATGATAGACTTCTTTAGATCCAGCGTAGATCATGATAGACTTGTATAGATCTAGCATGGGATCTAGAAATTTTACAATCTGCTATGTGTGATCATGATTATTTCTGGGTTAAATTAAAACTAAAAAGTGTTGATTGATTCAACAATCCAAAAACCTTATTTTAGAAACTTTGGTATGGCTGGATCTAGTGAGCCGCTGAGCCTGATAAATTTACTGGTGTGCACTTCAAGAGATGGCAAGTCAAGGTCATCCTATGGCTTGAATCTACGGAAGTGTACTAGACTCATGCTGGTAAACCAGAGGGTACTCTGTCTTCTGCAGAGGTGGCAAAATACAACGGGGACAACACAATTTTCATTGGCGCTGTAATTAGTAATCTTTAGATAACCTACAAAACGTGTACTTGCATCACAAAGTCGCCAAGGAATTGTGGAACGCCCAGACTGCTAACTAGGTGTTAGAGATATCGGCACTGAGAATGTATATCATGGAACAGTATCATGACTACAAGATGGTCAAATCCGTTCTTATAGTAGATCAGGCTCATGAAATATAGGCATGATAAATGAACTTGAGCTTCTCAAGGTCGTCGTTCCAAACAAGTTTGTGGCTGCGGGAATCCTATCTAAGTGCCCCCATCTTGGAGAAATTTCGCCATGGCTATCAAGCACAAAGAAGCAGAAGATATCCGTTTCGGATCCGATCTCCTCGCTTGATATTGAAAATAGGGCTCGTGCTAAGGATGGTCGACTCAAGTCAGTCGAGGGCCAGACTAGCCCCAATATGGTGCAGCACCAGAGGTTCTATCAGGGCGGCAAGGGCAAGGGCAAGGGCAAGAATAACAAGCCGAAGCAGACCACTACATTCAAGAAGAGAAAGAACAAGGAGAACAATAAAGGCTGCTTTGAGTGTGGTGCCAATGATCATTGGACCAAAAAGTGTCCCACAACGCAAAAGCAAGAAAGCCTTCACCAGGACAGAACACTATGAACATGGAGACCAGCGCTAGTGAGGAAAACAGTGGGTATGATTATTTTCTTTCTATTTTCTTAGTTTTTCAATCTACTAGTTGGTGGCTTGATACTGGTGCCAATGTTACGTATGTTCTCACGCCTCTTTGTTTTTTTTCTTACCAGGTCGCTCGGGATTCTTCCGTCTTGATGGGCGATGGGTCTTATGCTATTGTTCGTGGTGTTTGGCTCGATCGATCTGAAGTTCACTTCAGGAAAGATCGTGCAGCTGAAGAACGTGCAACATGTCCCTTCTATCAGGAAGAATCTATTAGTGGCTCCCTTTTGTGTAGGGAGGTTTTAAGGTAGTGCTTGAGTCTAATAAAGTTGTCGTGTCTAGGAGTGGACAATTTATTGATAAAGGCTATGAGTGTGGAAGCTTGTTCCACTTTTCGCTTTCAGATTTTTACAATAAGTCCGTGAACTTTATTAATGAGAGTGATGCTAGTGTTTGGCATTCACATTTATGTCATCTAAATTTTGGTTCTATGACTCCCTATCCAGCTTGAATTTAATTCTGAAGTTTTCCATTGTCAAAGGTTCTATAGTGCCATAGTTGTGTGCAATAAAAGTAACCTTGAAAACCTCACAAGGTGGCTGAGGAGAGACACTTGGCACTGCTTGAACTTATTCATTCAGATCTTTGTAAAATGAATGGTACTTACTGTGGGTGAAAAAAGATATTTCATAACTTTGATTGATGATGCGACTAGATTTTTCTATGTTTATTTTCTTAAAACAAAAGATGAGGCTCTAAAACTACTTTAAAATTATAAGGCCGAAATTGATACTCAACTAGCTAGAGAAAAGATCAAATGACTTAGGTCAGATCAATGGGTGTGAGTTCTCTCAAATGAATTCGACTTATTTGTGTGTAACATGGTATTATACATGAGAGAATGCCTCCATATTCGCCCCAATCAAACGGTATTGCCGAGAGGAAGAATCGCACTTTGATTGACTTGGTTAACTTCATGTTTAGACACTACGGGATTATCTAAGGCATCATGGGGAGACTTTATTGACTTCATGTCATGTCTTAAATAGAGTTCCGATTAAGAATAAGGAGAAGACTCCATATGAAGAATGGATGGGACAAAACCATCACTTTCTTTCTTGCGCACATGGGGTTGTTTGACAAAGGTAAATGTGCCAATAAACAAGAAGTGTAAGTTGGGACCTAAGACTGTGAATTGCGTCTTTTTGGATATGCTCATAATAGCATTGCCTATAGATTTTTAGTAGTTAAATCAGAGGTGCCCTGATATATATGTTAATTCATTAATGGAATCTCGTGATGATACTTTCTTTGAGAACATATTTCCTATGAAAAATTTATATAGCATTCCAAGTTCATCTTCTGATGTGATTGCTGATATAACTCCTACACCTATTGCAATTTCTGATCTGCTGAACAAAGACTTGAGCCAATCCATGAGGAGTTTGACCAGTGAAGCTCCTAGGAGGGGCAGAGACAAAGGACTACGAAGTCATTTGGTGATGATTTTACTGTCTATCTTGTGGATGACACACCCCAAAACCATATATGATTATGCATCTCCTGATGCAGATGATTGGAAAGAAGCCGTCTATAGTGAGATGACTCTATTCTTTCTAATGATACTTGGGAGGTTGTTGATCGACCTTATGGGTGTAAACCTGTAGGTTGCAAGTGGGTGTTCAAGAAGAAGCTTAGGCCTGATGGTACTATCGACAAGTATAAGACTAGGCTTGTAGCTAAGGGCTATATTCAGAAAGAAGGCGAAGATTTCTTTGATACTTACTCACCTGTTGCAGAGGTTGACCACCATTCGTGTACTATTCTCCTTGGTTGCCTCTCATTATCTTCTCGTCCACCAGATGTATGTGAAGACAGCTTTCATTAACGGAGAGTTGGAAGAGGAAATCTATTTGGAATAGCCTGATGGGTTTTGTAGTAAAAGGTCAAGACGACAAGGTGTGTAAGTTATTGAAGTCTTTGTATGGTATGAAACAAGCACCAAAGCAATGGAATGAGAAATTTTATTCTACACTCACATCAGCAAGCTTCTCAGTTAATAAGGCTGACAGATGTGTGTATTATCGCTATGGTGGGGTGAAGGAATTATATCCTATGCATGTATGTTGATGACATACTTGATCTTTAGGACAAGTCTTGACATGATTAAAGAAGTGAAGTCGTTTCTATGTTAGAACTTTGATACGAAAGATCTAGGTGAAGCTGATGTTATCCTGAACATTAAGCTGATCAAAGGTGAGAATGAGATTACGTTAACGCAATCTCATTATGTGGAAAAGGTTCTGAGCCGTTTTTGCCTACAAGGACAACAAACCTCTCCAATACCTTATGATCCTAGCTTGATTCTTCGGAAGAACAAGCGAATTGGTAGAGACCAATTGAAATATTCTCAGATTATTTAGAGCACTTATGTATTTAGCTAGTGCTAACAGGCTTGACATCTCGTTTGTTGTGAGCAAACTGAGCCGGTTTACCTCTAATCCGGGAGATGATCATTGACGTGTGCTTGAGCGGGTAATGCACTACCTAGTAGGTACTAAGGACTATGGAATTCATTATTCCGGGTTCCCTGCTGTACCTGAAGGCTATACTGATTTCAATTGGATATCTGATGCTGATGAGTTGTATGCTACTAGCGGGTATGCTTTTATCCTTGATGGATCTGTTCTTTCATGGCGTTCATGCAAGCAAACTATCTTGATGAGATCAACCATGGAAGCAGAGCTAACTGCACTATACAACTATGGTTGAAGCCAATTGGCTGCGTGATCTCTTGATGGACTTACCTATTGTCGAGAAACCAGTTCCGGCAATTCTGATAAACTATGATAATCAAACGGTGATTGTCAAAATAAATAGTTTTAAGGACAATATGAAATCATCCAGACATAACAAGAGGCGCTTGAAGTCTGTCAGGAAAATGAGAAACTCCGAAGTAATATCATTTGATTATATCAATACTGATAAGAACCTAGCAATTCACTAAGGGGTTGTCACGTAATGTGATAGATCATGCATCTAAGGAGATGGGTTTTGAGATCCATATGAGCTGTTCCACAGTGGCAACCCAACCTATATGATCGAAGATCCCGTAAATTAGGAACTGAGAAGAACAAGCTGGTGGTTAGCATGAGAGTACACTTCTATCCCACTCGAGTAATGATGCAACACTCTCAAATACTGCATGGCAGGTTGGCAACTGGCTTAATGTATTATGTTGGCTTTAATTAGCAAAGATGTTATCCCTGTATAACATTCTTGAAAGAATACACCTATATGAGCCCGACTATTGGAAGGTTGCAGTCTATGAGATTTGGGTGATCTCTATTAAGCTCACGAAGGAACCACGGAGTACGACCTATATGCTGGCAGTCAAGTATCAGTTAAGACTATAAGTGAAACTTATTTTCACAAAACTTGCAATTCAAGGCGTAGTCCATTGGCCAAGTTGTGAATGAGTGTAGCTTATTGTTCTAGATGGATGTTCAACTTAACAGCCTCTATCAAAACACTGGTATATCTAACAGCAGTAGCTTGAGGCAAAGTATTGATGGACTTTGAGATCTGGTGGGGGATTATTAGAATTACTAGGCTTAGCTCATGTGATATTCATAATAATTCTAGAAAATCTCAAAGGCTCATTCATGCAGAATGGTGCAAATCTTTAGTCCCACATGGATACGATATGGAAACTGACCTGGACGAGATATCATGTCCAGCACGACTACAATTTGGTAACCGACTCGAGTGAGAGATGGTGTCCAACACGGCCACGATTTGGTAACAGGCTAGGGTGAGGGACGCCTCAACCCTAGCGGTTCTCCCCTATAAACCAGGTGGACACCGCAGCTAGAGGGCACCTCTCGCAATCAAACAAATGCATCCCATCGCATCTAGGTTTTCACATTTGCTACTGCTGCGCCGCCGCTGTCGTCTACTCCATCCCGATCGTTGGCATGCACCATCAAACGGAGAGCAGGTCTCCGGAACCCTTGTCCTCTGAGCTCCTGCACTGGAAGAGGGTGAATAAGGTTTTTTGGGAAGCGCTCTGCGCGACTACACGATCGTTTCGTCTTCATCGCTTCCGTGCGATCTTCACCAACTTCGTTACCACGACTCGTCTTCCGCGCCATCACCCTAACGCCCACCGTTCGTGAGCTTCTCCGTGCGGCTGCTGTTCAGCGCGGACATCTTCGTTAATCGTCATCAAGAAGGAATCGTACGTACTCTCATCTATTATCATGTCTTCCAGATGTGTCATCGTGATCTATTATATGTTCATGTTGCTTGAGTGTATGGTAGAATTTGTGATTCTCTTTGACATGATAGACTTGTTTAGATCTAGCGTAGATCTAGTAAATATTTATAATCTACTATGTGTGATCATGATAGATTTGTTTAGATCTAGCGTAGATCTAGTAAATATTTACAATCTGCTATGTATGATCATGTTTTATTTTTGGGTTAAATTATTAACTAAAAGTGATGATTGATTCAACAATCCAAAAACCTTATTTTAGGCACTTTGGTATGGCTGGATTTAGTAAGACGCTGAGACCTAATAAATTTACTAGCGTGCACTTCAAGAGATGGCAAGTCAAGGCCATCCTATGGCTTCAATCCATGGAAGTGTACTGGACTCATGCTGTTAAACCGGAGGATACTCTGTCTTCTGTAGAGGTGGCAAAGTACAACCGGGACAACACAATTTTCATTGGCGTTGTGATCAGTAATCTTGTAGATAACTTACAAGATGTGTACATGCATCACAAAGTCGCCAAGAATTGTGGAATGCCCTGATTGCTGACTATGGTGTCAGTGATATGGGCACTAAAATGTATATCATGGAGTAGTATCCATGACTATAAGATGGTTGAAGTCCGTTCTGTAGTAGATCAGGCTCACGAAATTCGGTACATGATAAAGGAACTTGAGCTTCTCAAGGTCATCGTGCCAGACAAGTTTGTGGCTACAGGAATCCTATTCAAGTGCCCACAACTTGAAGAGATTTCGCCACGGTTGTTAAGCACAAGAGGCATGAGATATCTGTTTTGGATCTGATCTCCTCGCTTGACATTGAGAATAGGGCTCGTACTAAGGATGGCCGAATCAAGACAGTCGAGGGTCAGATTAGCACCAATACGGTGCAGCACTAGAGGTTCAACCAAGGTGGCAAGGGCAAGGGCAAGAACAGCAAGCCTAAACAGACCACTACCTTCAAGAAGAGGAAGAACAAGGAGAACAATGAAAGCTGCTTTGTGTGTAGTGCCAATGATTATTGGATAAAGAAGTATCCACAATGCAAAAGCAAGATGCCTTCACCAGGATAGAAGACTGTGAACATGGTGACCAGCGCTTAGTAGGTATGATTATTTTCCTTTTGTTTGATATTATAGACTTGTTTAGATCTAGCGTAGATCTTATAGATATATGCAATCTGCTATGTGTGATCATGATAGATTTGTCTAGATCTAGCATAGATCTAGTAAATATTTGTATCTGCTATGTATGATCATGATTTATTTTTAGGTTAAATTAAAACTAAAAAGCGTTGATTGTTTCAAACAAAAACATCCGTCCATGTAGACACGAGGAAATGTCATATTGATTGGCGTTGTACATATCTTAAAATATATAATGTTGAGGTCAGTTATAATTAAAAAAAAACACACGATACAAAAAGTATAGAGGTTATTTAATATATTTGTCGTAAATTGTTATCGTCGTCTGTGTCATCGCTTAAATCGCTTTTCGTTGTGCTCGTTGCCATCCTATAAATACTGGAGCGCAGCTATGGAGACCATTTCATCGAGATGATTATCTAAGGAGAGAGATGAATACCGTAAACAAATGTCTTTGTGTTTCAAAAGATTTTGTCAAAGTATTAGGAGTGGAAGCCATCGGAAAAGCATAATAATGTGCTTCCGAGCATCGCGGTGGCAATGGCCCATGAACCCATACACACTGGCCGCCTGGAGCGCGCCGGACGGCACGCCGGTCACCCTGGCGTTGTCATTGCCGAACAGCAAGATGTTGGCCGATGAAGAAGGTCACGGGCAGCCCTCCGAGCCGGGTTCGTCGATCCTGGCGAGCTGGGCCAGAAGGTTGCACTCGGCATCGACCAAGGTGGGGCGAAAGCCCCATACGTGGAGCAGCTTCGGCAGCTTAAGCATCTGCGTGCGTGACGTGCGCCTGCGAATCTGCCATATGGCAGGCACTCCTTGTGCAGCAGGCTCTCCGCACTTCAGACCGTATACATCCATCATGCATCCCATCAGTGAGCAAGTTACTGCATGTAAATATGTAATTAAGCAGAGATATATGATATACTCGGTGTGGTGTGTTCCCATCAACGGATTCATATGTGGTGGTGGTCCTAGAGATCGGAGAATTATTCAAATGAGACCTCAATTAAGAACACGGGTCGTAGAGTAATAGTTTTAGTAGTAGACGGATCAAGCTGTGTTGTAGTCTTGGGGGCGAAGCATTTTATTTCTGGGACAAGCCACAATACGTGGGAAACTTGTGCTAGTCATTGCATACTTGAATAAAAGGATATGAACCCCTTTGCAACAGCATTAAAAGAAAGAATAAAAGCATGAAGGCATGCCCGTGTATGGCCGGTGCATTCAGACGATAAATTAATACTATTCCTCTGCTCTCTCCGTGCGCCCTGCATATATATGTATGAACGGTGACGACAAAGAAAACCATACATGCATCGCTGAACGTTGGTGTCTCAGCCTGTTGTGCAGAGTATATTATTACACTACAAGAAAAAAACATCATATGTACCTCCTCCTCATCAGAACTAGTTAAACTAGAACTGGTTCTGAAAAGTAATCAGAACAGGTTCTTGAGAACCTAATGCCCAAACAATAATTGTTCTAGAAAGAACTGACTCAAAAAGCAACTATCAGAACCGGTCCTTGTCAAGAAGGCGGTACTGATAATGTGACATAGTTTCTAAATCAGATTGTATTAAGAACCGGTTCTGGTAATGTTTTGTTGGAACCAGTTCTTGTTAAGAACCGGTTCTGCTGCTAATCTTTATTCTCAGCACCAAATGCTTAGAACCGTTTGTGATAGCAGCGACGAAGCGTTTCCGAAAATGTTTCTTGTAGTAGTAGTGTTAGTAGTAACCAGGTTTGGCTAGCAGCACTACAAGCCCAGGACGCATGTATCTGAAGGGTGATGGCAGCACAGAGGGGCTCCGCACGACTTCAAAAGGAGAAGTCGACAACCTGAAGAAGGCATCGTTTTAACTCCTCCAGAGCGCAAGAGCAGTGCGAGAAACATCTTTGAATGGTTAGACAAAAATACGAGACAATGCCTTGTTCACTACAATGTCTCTCATGTAATTTAAGGATCATTGAATAGTCGTACTGCTTGCAAGGTACATGCTTGTAATTCGCGTATGACATAGGGATATGTAATAGCTGTCACGAAATAAAGAGACCGTGGGTGTTTTCAGAAATTGAACACAATATGTACCATCTTGGACATTATACATCTTATATAACCATGAAAAGGATAAATAAGAATTTAAGTCATTTTTTGCCAGTCATCCTCATGTATACTGGTGTCCCACCGAAACCATGTTGAATGCATATAGTGGTATAGCACGTCCAACCGGTTAAACAAAACTCCTACTTCTCAGTCTATCTAACGCGACTGCCCGAAATATATATTTATGCCGTCTAAAAATTATTAGCATCATACACTACTAGGTATGGAAGGCATCTGGAACTCAAGTTTTAGGTGAGGAGGAGAGACTTACCCAAATTTTCAAGTCATAACAAAACAAAGGAAACACAGAAGTTTATACAATTTGAAAAGAATACTCGCCTGTTGCTCCTAGTTGTCAACAAAGAACTTCCGTACTTGTAAACCTCATTTGACTTGCCGATCAAGCTAGAAGTATAGATCACACATGTGGGTAGCTGGTACGCTTAGACAAGCATACTCAGATAGATCCTGATGACCTAGTACCTGAGAATGTTGGGGTAGAGTGCGGCAACGACTTGACACTGAAAATGTTTCTTGTAGGCTTCAAATATCGGACAAGTTTGGCCTGAAATTAGATTAAGTTCTATGTGCCAGCCACCACAGCACACGATAGGTGGTTCTTGAGGACGATGGCAAGGCTGTTTGGTGTTGATGAGGAATGGTGCATGGCTAACAGAAAAAAGGATCGTCAATGGAATCAACTGTGTAGATGCATTATAATGTATTGATAAACTAGCTTCTATCTAATTTTCAGAAGAAAAATATTGGTATCTAGCCCAGGTGTTCCACCCATTAATATGTAACACCTTATATTTTAACCGTTAGATCTAGCTAAACACACTGAATGAGGCAGCATTACTTTCAAACACAGTAATATTTAAAATGATAATTCACAAGCAGTAATGATGTTGTCGGTTATTTATTTCATTCAGCAACCGCAACACCTCACATATATAGTTCGCCACACAAGCCATGCCGAATCATGGAAGAAGCCCACACGGTTCATTTAAATATTAGATAGTGATGAATAGCACACTGGTCCAGTAGTAGGAATGGAAGGCCTCAGTGGTTCAGGTTCTAGGTATCAGTATGTCCCTGTAACCAGGTTGTGACGTCCCCTGTGACCTAGCCGAGTAGCCCTTGGCCTTCCTTAATGTTCCTACGCCTAACCATCTCATGGAGCTGCAATGTAAGGACCTTCCTTGAGAGCCATCACGCTCCAACCTCACCGACCACAGCAACCTGACCTCACCGAAGCGCCGCGCCCCCGCCTCTCACTGAGCACTTCGTGCCTCCATGTTTCTTGGATCCATCAACTCTGTTGTACATAGATTAGACTGTTTTCAATTTCTATTGATGCTCTGATTGGTTTAAGACAGGTTGTGATGAACACTTGCATTTTGAAATAGAGTTTGTGAAACTATTTTTTAGTAGTGAAAGACCAAGTTTTAGGTCCTTCGTAGTATAGCCATCATTCACGAACGAGAGATTTTGTTGCCCAAATCCTATTCCCCATTTCTGTACTAATACAAGTAACCTACGGCAGGGCTGGTGATATATTACATTTTGTGGTGGGTTCACAATTAACCAAATAAATGAATGAAATTATATATCTCGTTGATCGATATAAATTAACTGCTTTAATTTGTAATTTTTTGTTCCATTTCCTTCAATGACGATAAAGGTACGTCTTTTCATCAACGCAGCCTACGTACAGTTCTGTTTCTATTTTTCTAGATTTAATGAAGTAATCAGGGGATACAGCACACTTTGATATCAATGAAATCCTCTCTTTTGCCCAAAAAAAAGACGTTAATAATCAAAAAAGAAACAGAGGCACCTAGTACTCTGTATACCATAGGTTCATTATTAGCTCCGTGCTCATCAGTACTGTCGCTGTCTTCCTTGCGTGCGTGGTCGCTTCTCTGCAGCTGCAGCAGCATCTTTGGACCGAAAAATGGCGGCCGCCACCTCACAACAATCGATCTGTGCTGGGACAGCGCCACTGACGAAGTTGTTCCTCTCTCCCATTGACTACCGGCGTCCCGTGATGCTCTCGGCCGCCTTGGAATTTTTCCCAGAACTCGCTTGCATCCAATCCAAGGTGTTATTAGCCCCGTCGTACGTAACGTACGTCTCCACAGCCACAACTGCAATTAAGCACGTACGCACCCTCTGCTGATTGATTGATTGGTGTGTCGGTCTCGCGAGCCACCGTATATACGGCTCCTTGATTGCCTTCCGCGACTAAGGTTAGGTTATGGTTGTCTAGTAGAAAGAGACGAGACAATATACAGTACTGGTCTCGTTTAACATAAGTAGTAGTATTATTATATGCATGAGAAAATTAATTAATGCAATGTTTTCATTTTTAATTAAACTGAAGAACAAGAAGCTGTATTATTATTAGTTACTTTTGATTACTGCTCGCGTACGTAAGTACGTGCTCCTTGTCTCTACTTCGTTAGCTAATTTGGTTGGTTTTGGTCCCTTCATCACTCTGACAAACCAAAGTAAAAGTACAAAGATTATGATCCAGTGACGACGAACACGGCTTTAATTAATTAGTCCGGTGACGACGAACGAAATTGTAGCTGAACCTGACTGAGGTTACTACAGTCAAAGTTGGGCACTCTAGCTAGCTGTCCCTCCAGCCAGCAATCAAAGGATATCCGTCCAATGGCTCACATACTGGACATCACAATGGGACCTAGGTGGTGTCTCTATCGTTGCTGAACGTACGTGTTGCTTACTTACTGCCCAACTATTGACGCGACAGATCCATTTTTACGTACCAATATAATATGGCTTTATCTAATAAGCTGCTTCTGTTTGATGCTGAATGGCAACCTTTGTTGATCCGCAACCCATGAGAAATTAATTAATTTATCATGTATGAATCAGGTCACAAAAGTGGAGGTGGAGGTGGAGCATATACTTCAACACTGATGACTTAAGTAGCCGCTGGGGAGCCTAGCTGGGATAACGATCTCGAGTACAGGATCGATATTACGTACTCAAACTCAAATATATTGTATGTGCTTGGTGTCAGGACCTCTCTTTTGATTCGCGCTCTCAGCAGCAGAGTTATATTTTCTATTGTCAGTATAGTCGAGCAGTAGTGCAACCACACCAAAATGTTGGTTTCATCGGAATCTCTCTTTTATTGCCTCTTCCTCACTAGGCTGGAACGTTAAATTTGTCTTCAAATTACCTAGTTATGTCCAAAAAAAATTCTACAGTGATATATATAGTAGTGACTCACATATCCTTTTTATTTTTGTGGAATAGTAACTCACATATTCAACTAGCTAGGAAATGGGAAAATACACTCCCAGACATATATCATCTTTTCATGACTGTGGACGCCGAGACGGATTACGGCATACTCTTTCATTTTTCTTTTTCTGTCTTCAGGACAGATTTCTTAGTACAAAAATTGAACTAAGTTGGCTTGTCCTAACGACAAGAAAAAAAAAGATCGGACTAGTATTATTGCGGGTGCCTATATATATATGACTGCATTTATTTGGCAACAATGTGATAATAAACACATGGATTCAGTCACGTGTACCTACTTGATCACAACAGAGAGAAAATAAACGCTTCAAAATCGGAAAGCTCACAATTAGTTTCATATGGGCACTTAACTTCTGATTATCCTATATTGAAATTTTATTAGTTATTACTGGGTCCTACCAAGAAATTTTACAACAGGTACAAAAATTGGGTACCATTCAAGTTATTATTTTGGGGTATTCCAAGGGTAGACTATAAATAAGGAGAACTCGATTGGAAAGTGTTCGCTTGCACCAACCTTTCATCTAGGTGCCATCTTGAGACGGGGTCTGAAAAAATATAATGAACACAATTCCTACACGATCTGCTAATCAAATCAAAACTGTGCATCTATATGCGATTTCTTGAATAAGTTCATATATTCATATCTGTTTATATGAAACACGATACGGACAGAGACACTCACAACCACGAATGAATACTCACTCTCAACAATATAATCATTATGGGAAATCAGGTCTTTACCGAGTGCCAAAAGTACTCACAGGTAAGACCAAATTTCACTCGGCATAAAGACTTTGCCAAGGGCATAGCACTCGACAAAGAACACTCGACAAAAGCTTTATCGAATGCCTAAATTACACTCGGAAAAGAAAAATACTCAACAAAGATTAAAAAAGAAAAAAACAAAAATAAAAGAAGAAAAATGGAAAAGGCCCCTCCTGCTAGCACCCCGTCCCAGTGCTGTTTCTGTCAAAGTCGCAGGATTTTATCTTTGTCGGGATCAAACCCGGGATCTCTCCTTCACGCTACTCCTCCTCTACCACTGCACTAGATTGAGAATTATGTCTATGATGAATTTCAGCATTTCTTATATTATACCAAGTCAAGTGTAAAATGCTTGTTTGAGGGCCTAAACGAATTCAAATCAAAAAGTTGTCAACTACAAAGTTTTCTAACTTTTCAAAGTCTATAACATTTTTAAGGAGTTTCTCCATCCAAGATCGTTTTAAGAATTCAAATTTTAAACTGGAATTTAGTCAAACTTAGTTTTTCTTAATAAATTTAAATCCAAAAGTTTTCAATTACAAAGTTTCATAACTTTTCGATATATACAATTTTTATTTCGAACAAGATAATATGCTGTCCGTAACGAAAAGATAGGCGTCGCTGAAATGCGCACACATCACTTACCTAATGAGAAATGATGTAGGAGTACTAGGCTTCGGCGGCTCGAAAGCTTCGTGTAACGGATACAGAGACAAGACAGGTTTCATCATGTTCCAATTGTTCCGGAATATCGTCGTAGATATACTACTACAGTATTTTCGTCTCTCTAATACAATAAAATACTTTCCACAGTAGTATACTGCAAGATTTTTCACGCCGTGAGCACCTCGTCGATGAGCCTGTCGACGTTGCGCATGGCCTGGCCACCGGGCCGCGCGGCGTCGACGGCGGCGTCCCTGAGCTCTGCGACGCGCCGGCGCATCTCCCGGCCTTTCTCGCCGTCCATGGCCTCCCGAATGAGCTTCTCGACCTCGTCGCGGCGCACCTGGTCGGGGACCTCCATCCCGACGCCCCACTCGGTGCGCGCGTAGCGGCAGTTGGTCTGCTGCTCGGCGAAGAAGGGCCAGCACACCATGGGCACGCCGCCGCAGATGCTCTCGAGCGTGGAGTTCCACCCCGAGTGCGTGAGGAAGACGCCCACCGCCTCGTGCGCCAGCACGGCCTCCTGCGGGCACCACGTCGTGAGCAGGGCGCGGCCCTCGACGGCGGCGAGGAACTCCGGCGGCAGCCCCCCGGAATCCTTGTTGTCCTTGACGAGGTCCGGGCGCACGTTCCAGAGGAAGTCGTAACCCGTGTTGGCCAGGCCCCACGCGAACTCGGCCAGCTGCTCGTTGGTCATCGTCGTGATGCTCCCGAAGTTGACGTACACGACGGAGCCACTGGAGCGCCCGTCGAGCCATCGGAGCGGCGCGTCGTCCTCCTTCCACAGGTTGGACGCGACGCCGGCGACGGGGCTGTCGGCGGGGACGTTGCTCCGCACCGCGAGCGGGAGGGGGCCGACCGCGAGGACGGGCGTGGCGCGCGGCAGGAGGAGGTTGTCCTCCATGGTCCGGAGCAGCGGCGCGTCGAGCGCGTCGAAGGTGTTGACGACGACGGCGGACGCGTGCTCCGCCACGGCGGCCGTCTCGTGGATGAAGAAGTTGAGCATGACGTCGTCGGGGTCCGCGGTGCGCACGAAGCTCGGGAAGTCGCGGAGCCGCAGCCCTTCGCGCGGCCCGCCGGGGAGCCAGTCGACGACGGTGTTGTCCAAATAGCTGTCGTCGGCGAGGTCGTCGGTGGAAAGCGGGACGAGCCCGCGGTCCACGAGGTGGCGGAAGTGGAAGTAGCCGAGGAAGCCGCACGCGCTGGCCGTCCAGAGCGCGGCGCGGCGGAGGCCCAGCTCGCGCGCCGCGCGGAGCGCGAAGGTCATGGTGCTGTCCGCGACCACGCAGCTCACCGATGGCGGCGCGTGCGCGTCGTTGCCCTCGGCCGCTGCCTCGGCGTCGAGGCGGGCGACGAGGTCCTTGAACCGCGGCAGGCAGGTGGTCATGGTAGACCGGCAGAGCGCCGGGACGTCCTGCGTCGCGTCGGCGTCGGACGGCGGGAGCCCGTCGTCGATGGCGGCGAACCGGAACCCCGGCGCGCCGTCCAGCGCGCGCGGGCCGCGCGCGCGCAGGTGCCGCCGGTGGTTGAACTCGTTGTTCACGAAGGTGATGTGGAACCCGCGCGAGTGGAGGAGCTTCGCCAGCTGCAGCATCGGCGTCACGTGGCCCTGCGCCGGGTACGGGATCATCACGGCGTGCGGACGTCGACGCGGAGGAGGACTCGAGCTCTCCGTCTCCGACGGCGGAGGCTCCATCGAACCCATTATGTTTGTAGTTCTATGCTAGTACGGTGCTTTTGAGCTCTCTTGCTCTGCTCTGCTTGCTTACTCGAGGTGGAGGCAGAGCAAGGCTGAAAGAAGCTGGAGCTTGGAGGCTCCGTTATATGCACGTCGGTCGCGTGTGTCGCCGTGGACGCAAGGCATTGGTGGTCTGCGACAGACGAGAGGATTGCGTGGTCGTGGTGGTGCCGGATGCGACGAGCCGCACATACTTTTGTATTATAATAAGTAATGTTTATTTTTCAAACTGCGTGCGTCCCTGATGTGTGGAGCTCCAGTCCAGATTCGTCGTGCACATATAATAATTTCTTTGTTTGTGTACGGCGAATAAAAGTTTGGTGGGATCTCATGCACGGGAAAAAAGATTAATTTGTGGATAACTAATAAGATTACAGTACATCAAGGACCTCCAATTTTTCAGTCGTCTAAAAATGGAAGGGCTATGAACATTGACTAAAAGGAGACTCAATTTGGATCTTAACACAAATTTTGTCACAGTTGACAAATGACACAAACTCAGGAGCCGGTCTTTGCCATAAAGCTTCAAGTCCTAGTTCAAATACACTTACTAATAAACTAAACTCGAACAATATATATATATATATATATGCAATTATAGTATAGTAAGTTTTAAATTGATGGGAGCGGTATGGTAGAGAAGGCATCATCAATTTTAGAACTGATGACCAATAAGAAACTTCTAAGAAATACTTCTTTATTTTTTTTCTCTGTCCTTTAGAGGACAGATTGTTTACTATAAAAATAAACCGGATTGGCTTGTCTTAAGGACAAGTAAAAAAGATAGGAGGACTCTATCGATTTGTTTGAATAGGGAAGCAGTATAATTAGTCCATGGTGAATCATTATGAAAGGACCACTGTGTAATCTTCTTCACATCATGTTGCTCAGCCGGTGGCTGGACTGTTTCATCTGTCGTCGTAGCTGTCAGCTGAGAGAAGAAGTGACCTGGACTAGATCCATGTCTCTCTCTGCTACTGCTATCTCTCTTTTTCTCTAAGGATTGTTTCATTTCTGTTCGTAGCCTAGCGATTGGTCGAGCTCAGCGACTGCGATCGATACCGCAGCACGCCGGAGTCCACGCTTAGTCTTGGCAGCCACTGGCGGTACGTGGCTCACGGAGTCCACAGACCACAGCCGCCTCCGCTTCGCCGTGGACAGAAACAGAACCACCACCTATGACAAGCCTGGTCACTGGTCAGGCTCAGGCCTCTGTGTTCTGTCGGTGCCACAAAATTACTGTAGTTTCCAAAAAAAAAAAAGGCGGTGCCACCCCTAATACTGTAATACTGGGCCGTGCTCGGGCCGGTAGCCAGCGATAGTGGGCTTGATCCATGACCACCATGAGCACTGGTTCCGCGATTCAGTTCAAGGCAGGGTCCACCACGCGACGCCGTCCGTGCTCCATCCCCAACCTCGCCGCTCGCCTGCCGGCTTGCTGCGCCTCCTTCCGCTGCCTTCCGCACCGGCCACCACGCTTTGATCGGGATTCAGGTAACCTCACCTGCACCTCTCCCTTCCTTCCGCCCCAAGGCACCCTCCTCGTCTGTCCTGACGCCACTGGCGTTCGTTAGCGGGAGGATCCGCTCCGTCCGGACCTTGGAATCATCGGTTCCTGACTTCAGCTTCAACGGTGCTACGGTGGGTGGCCGGAGCTTTCCTGTACGAGTATTATTACCCTGCAGAATCATTTCCTTGCTGCCCGTGAGCCTTGCGATTCACAGTTCTGTAGTAATACGGCTCGTTCTGTGCCTGCGCGTGACGCCCGGTATTTGCCCGTAGCTGTTCGGCGAAATGCCTATTCGGCTGATAAGCGCCGGCGGCTGGCGAGTCGGTAGACCCAATTTCCAACGTGCTTGGTGCGATGCCCCTTGCGCTCCCCGCAGCTGTCCGTTCGAAATGCCCCCCATCCCCTGATCTGCGCAGGCCGGTGCTGAATTAAGTACATCAACGACCTCGATGAAACGCCCAATGCGCTCCTTGCTCTGAACAAATAAGCTCCAGGTCCAGGATAACCATGCATTACTTGTCAACTGGATTGGTACTGCTAGCGGCAGTGTAGTTTACATATTTTAAAATTGGCTATGAGTACGACCATACAGGAAGATCTTGT
Organism: Oropetium thomaeum; assembly: GCA_001182835.1. NCBI lineage: Eukaryota > Viridiplantae > Streptophyta > Magnoliopsida > Poales > Poaceae > Oropetium > Oropetium thomaeum. Next base: position 24,969 of record LFJQ01000227.1, on the reverse strand, counting down.
AAGAATATATATAGTTTACAAAAGAAAAGTTTGTGATCCTTTTCCAGCACACTATCCTGTTTACATTGCTGAGAGCCTATGTAGAGAACTGTGGGGCACTCAGGGGTACCCATTGCTGTTTCTCCCCTTCCTTTCATCTGGCTGCATCTGCATCTGTTCCATGTAACAAAAACTGAGATGCACGCCTCATTTGGAAATGGAAGTGGGGGTTATCCTCATTTTTTTAAACAAAAGGATTCTATGTTGTTAACTAAGGATTCTTTGAAAAAAGGGAGTGTATAACTGGGGCGCAGCCCTATTATTTGTTGGAGATAATGAAGCTACATTTTATTTCAGCTTCCCTGTCTAGCAAGATTACTGCTTTGAGTACTTACTGTGTTTCTGCCAGTATTATTTTGAGATATGTACGACTGTATTATCCAATAGGTTGTTATTTTAACAATCCATAACTAAAAGAAGCAATATATGTTAATCTTGTGTGATTAAATTGTAAATCTGACAGTGCATTTCTGTATGCATGTACATAGATTTTTATCTGCCATTGCAGTGTTATTTTATCGTTATTTCACAGAACATTTCATTGCTCTAGGTGACCTGCACAAGGAAATGGCGCTGTCATCAGCTTTCAGGAGAGTTATTAATGTCAAAGAACTGATCTCAAATATTTCCGTGTACACTAGCACAAAAGGTGGAGACTTATGTTGTTTGTGGTACTTAAACATGTAGTATATTTCTGCTATTTTTAATAACTAGTTTACTTGTCTGATATGCTTTTTTCTAGAGTCCTCTGGAGCAATGAGCTTAGTGTTTAGGCGCTGGGCCACCAAAAAGACTGCTGGATCAACAAAAAATGGCCGTGATTCTAATCCTAAGTATTTGGGTGTTAAGAAGTTTGGTGGAGAGGTACAACTTTCAGAAGTGTATTACAGTTGCTCATATTTACTCCCTGACACTGATGAAGCTTGGAATAACTTACTAATTTTGTCACAACCCAGTTTCATAGATATATGGGTACCATATTAGTACAAACTTATCTATTCACAGGGAATCAAAATGATCTTATACTGTTACTGACAATCTACACTTGTGTTATTTTTTCAGAAGGTGGAGCCAGGAAACATTATTGTGCGTCAAAGAGGCACTCGATTTCACCCTGGGAACTATGTTGGAATGGGAAAGGATCACACTTTATTTTGCCTGAAAGAAGGCCATGTGCGATTTGAGCGCAACAAACTGTCAGGTCGGAAATGGGTTCATGTTGACCCTGTGGCTGGTCATGTTCTTCACCCAGCCTACATCAACAGCTCGACTACTGCAGCAGACATCGAGGCGCAGGTGTAGTGATTTTGCTTGTCAAGTGGCAAGTACCAATTATTTAGGCAACTTTTGCAATGAAAATGAGTGTGAGTAGCAAATGTATGCACTATATAAGTTGGGGCTTGGACAGAACGAACTTCAGCATTTGATGTTACTTTTTTAATGATATGTTTCAGAACAAAGTCGGTTCTTGTAGTTACTCTACTTAGGCAAATCTGAAGATACATGACTTAGTTACATGATGTGTCGGAATTTCTGGTTGCATTTGGATCTTGGAATCCTGATTGGATTTTGGTGCAGGAGAAAAAATTGACATTTTCCAAAACAATCACCTCAGTTTACACAAAAGAGGCTTTCCAGAAAGGTTGCAAGAGATGCCTCGTGGTCCCTATCTCTTACAGTGCTCATTTTTCTTACCTTCCAAGTGTCACAATTTTCACGCCACAACTTTTCTAGAAGTGCTTCTTATATTAGTCTGTCTATGGAAAACTTGGAGTGCTCAATTGCTGAACAGTCAAGTGTTTTGAGTAAACAACTGCCTGCTTTTTCAACGTGTGTTTTGAAGACGTCTGAATACAGGCCAGTCTACATCTGAATGGCCATTTTCTGAAAGAAAGAATGCTGGGCTTCGTATTTTGGAAAGGATCTAGCTAGTTAACTCCAAACAAACCATCACAAATTGAAATATCATTTGAATTGCAGGATGTTTTTTGTTGAATCTTGAGTTTTTCTTTTGAAGTATATATGACATTTTTCTTGAGATACAAAGGGGCCATTAAGTGTTTGTAGTTGGGTTGAAAAATTATATTCATCATGAAGAATACATAATCAACTCATAAAGTCATAACGAATTATTCAGATATTTGAGGTCTTTCTAACATATGCACAACAAACTAGGTCTTTGCAATAATTCAACGTATGTTGATAGTTAAAATTTCAATCATTGATATGCTATTTTGTTATTGACCCTGGTGGGCTCCACATGTCATAGACACGTTGATAGCATATTGAATATTAGAATTTCTTTTCAAAGGCATATAGGGAATTCCAAATAACACCTACTACTTTCAATAGGTCATTGTCATCATAAGTGCTATATCTAGGGCAACCTCTTGTTATGAACCTGCACCAGCATCAAATTTTTACTAAAAGAGACCTAAGTTCAAACTCATATCCATCATTCGTAGGTTCTTTTTGACATTTTGAAATACTTTAGATGTAAATTTATTTAAATATGCACAAAGTATCCAAGTCTAGCAAATTTGTAACTTAGTCTACAATCGTACACATCTAGATACTGTACATCAATGGCCCCCTATAGAACACTATTGAACCACCAATGCCAACAACTAGAATATCTAAACATAAAAAACAAGTTAGATTCTTTTTTTTTTACTGCAGAAAAAGACAAGTTAGATTATCATTGTATTTTCAGTGATGTAGCACTCCTGTCATAAGAAATACATTAGGGAAACATAATTGTAACAATAACTACCTATTGTAGGATAGCTGCACATCTTTGTCCTCAGCACACTTTGATAGTACTACACAAAACCCAATCCAATACTCCTTTCCATCAATTGTTGACATTCCAACATGCATGTTGTCACATCCCAAAAGTTTCAATCTTTTATCCTTTTTGATAATGAGCTCACTGACTCAATCTTTTGATTTCAACCTTTTCCTGTTTTGAATTTGGGTCAGGGTTTCGAGTCTTCGTCGTTTTCGCAAAACCCTAATCGACTTTCAAGAAGCCTTTTGTTTTCTTAATAAAACTACCCCAATGTTTTTGCATAACAATTAACTAGACATTAAAATAGAATTTTGGAGATTTTATGAAAATTTTTGGTAAAGGTTTAAACCCTTTTAAAATTCCAACAAATCGGAACTAAGTTGAAAATTCACAGACCTTTAGAAGTTGATTCAGTGCACCTTCCTTTAAAAAAAGTTGTTCCAAATAATCCTTTTAGCTCACATAAAAAGTTTCAAAAATTCTTGAGCTCGGGAGCTAGGTCTTTCAATTGAATCTTGAAGGAGGAATTGAATTAATTAAAAATCAAATTTGACATTACGCTAACGGTGAACAGTATGCCGCCCGCAGCGACCATTGCCGTGGCTGGCAGCCTGAGTGCAGTGCCGGCCGCCCCAGCCTTTCCGCGCCTCCTTTACTCGCCCAAGGTCGAATCTTGCCCAAAGATTTTCCCTCCTACCTCTGCTCCCTTCCTCCTCCCTCTCCCATCTTTCTCCTCTGGCACACGGCAAGGCGCAGACACACCATTGCCCACTGCCGAGCCACCGCCTCCCGCGCCCAATTGCCGGCCGCCGCACCTCTGCCCTATCCGCGTGCGCCCCGGCTCTCTCTCCCTCCCTTGGCTCAGTTTCCCCTCGAGTACAAAGCCGAAGCACCAGCACCACCTCCTTTCCCTTCTCCTTGCTCTGTTTCTGCCGCGCGCGCCACAAAACACCGCCGCCATTGCCGCCCCACCGACGCCAGCTTGCCCCGGCCACTCCCAAGCCGCGCCACCGTGCCCGGAAGATCCCCCTCGACTCCCTGTTGCTCTCCGTCCACCAAGGCCACCAGCCGTGCCCCCTGTCACCCGGAACACCGCCGCCCCTGTTCCTCGGCCGACAACAACGCCGACGGCCACCTCTTCCCAAAATTCGTCACCACGGTAGCTCGATTCTTCAATTCTTTCAACCGGCTTATTCCTCTCACCATGGTGCACCGAGTTGACAAGTTAATGGCCGCAGCTCATCACCGGTGAGGGAGATTCTCCCGCGCCACCCGTCGGCCGCCATTAACACTGCTTCGGAGCTCACGTCGCCGACCCCTTGCCCCTCTCTCCCGTGGATCTAATCTTCTTCAAACAAGTTCTTTGAATCAAGGTGATGCTCTACGACCTTTCAATTTCCCTCCTAGCCCCCTCCTTCGGCGAGATTTCACCGGAGCAACCGCCACGGCCATGTTCCCTTGTTTCTGTGTTACTGTTCCATTCATTTTTCCTTTTTCCATTAATTAGTCAGAAGTTGCATAGTGTGTAGAAAATCATGGAAAAGTCTAAAAATGCCAAACCAAATTTTATTTGAATCCTTGAATAATGAATTAATTTTCTGTTAAAGCACCTTTTCAAAAATGTCCCTGGAATTTCCTTAATAATTCAGTGAAATATTTCTGTTGTTGATTTTTATTTGAAGTTCCAGAAGGTTTCTAGGGTTGATTTTTGTACCATAATTTTATCTTGGCATGATTCATCTCCTGCCTTTTTACCAGAATTTTTCATGAGCATTTGTGCATGCATGTCATTGTTAATATCCCCAAAACCCTAGATTATTTGCCTTTATCTAAAGTGCATTAGGCAAGTCACCCAAAAGCCCAAGACCTTTAACAAAAACTTTAGTTTAGATTCTCAGTAGTAGCTCTATAAAATTTCATAATTTTTGCATAAGTTTTAGTGCATGTTTCTGATTTTATAAGTTTGAAAAACAGAACATTGTGTGATTTTTAATAAAATCTTAGGAACTCAACTTGACCCCAGACCAGAGCCAAAAGTATTAGTTTAGAGCCAAATTTAAACTAAAAATGGTCCCATGCCTGTAACTTAACTTCGAATTTCACCAGAAAAGTCGTTACGACTTTTACGGCACTCTTACGGTATTCCCGATGTCGTAAACAGGCCACGACAGTCGGAGGGCTCGTGTTCCTGTTAACGCGAGTCAAAACCACTCAAACTTAGTCTCATAGTAACCCAAGCCACTTAGTAAAGCCAGTACATGTGATGTGTTTTGGGATTTTTCCCGAAAACGACATTCGTGTGCCACCCGATATCGGAACCGGAACCCGGGAACCGGGAAAACCCGTAACCGGAATCAGTAAAACTGTTTAGGGCATAAATTGAGCTGTAGAACTCCGAATGCCTTCGTTCTTTTTGCATTGTGTTCCTAGACTCAATAGCTACCTCTCTGCATCATATCGCATCATTTGTGCATCATGGCATCATGGCATGCATCTCATACTGTCGCGTTTTTACTTTATAGCTTACGAACCGTCAGAGAGTGACGCGGGTGCTGCTACGGGAGAAGCACCAGAGGTTGATCCAGCTGCTGAGGAAGATAGCACCACTGCTGTTGAAGGCAAGCACCTCATATTGCTACCCTAAGTAATTTACTTAATTATGAAATGACTGCTTACGTCTAGGGTTTGCATTAAGTCGGGCATAGTGATAAAATCGGGAACACCTATTATTGCTGCATGTACCCCTCCTTGCTATTGCTTACGTCACCTTGACAAACTAGGTAGAGTGTCTTTGTTCGAGTCACGAAATGCTTAGCCATGCTTAGATAACACGGTAGAAGTCGAGTGGTAAGTCCCACTCGCACGTATAGGAACCACCTTGATTACTTATGGACTTGTGGCGAGTTCATATGTTGGTAAAAGTTGAAAAGTGTTAAAAGCTGAAATCTGGATGGTGGGATAGGAGTGCAGCAAGACATGGAGGTCTTGTGTGCCGTAGGCCCCGTCTGGATTGACCTAGGACCCGGCCGTGTTATTCTTGGCCTGAACACTTTTCGTTCATACCACATGTCCGATATAATGGTAAGACAAGCTGAGTATCTCACTGCGTACCAACGTTTGGCCGATGACTGCACGGTGTGTGGAACGAGGGAGTCATGGGTGCCTGCGAGGCCGTGACACTCGACGAGGGATTCACGTGTGCCTGCGAGGCCGTGGTACTCGGCACCGTGTGGATTTTCCAACCGTGTGGGCACGAGTGTGAAAAAGGTTGACATGAGTACCCCCTTGTGTAACTTTAGCGGGTTGCATGAGCCGTATGGTCCTCAGTCGTGTGGGTACAGTTGGACTCCCCTGCAGGGCGTAAAATCGGTTCGAATCTTCCGCGATCTCGGTTATGATCAAGCTCAGTGTCCTTTGGATAATATCGTAGAGTTGTCACATAACATGATGGGAATTGGGATATTGTTGATAGAATTGGAATATGGGTATTGGTATCCATGGTTGGGATGGAACATGGATGATGGTATGTACATGGTTTATGATTACATGGTGCTTAGGATTGGGTTTATTAGATGTTCATGCCCGCAAGAGTCCTTTTTATGTTATGCTTATTCACATATGCTTAGTTTCTGCTTTAAGCAATTAAGTCCATTCCTATACCTTATTTACCTTGCTACAGCCTCATTGCATTATCCTTGGAGTCGGGAACTAATTCCCACAACAGGGTAAGACTTGCGAGTACCTTCGTACTCAACGTTTGTTGTTTAAGTTTTTGCAGGTGAGGATGAGTTGGTCTTCGGCTACTTTGTCCCCGCCGATGCCGACGAGGGCGAGGCGTAGTCAAGACTTTCGAGTGATCGTGATTTGCGATGTTCGTGGGCTGGGCATCGCAATCTTTTGCTGTTTCCTTGCTGCTACCGCTGCGACTATCGTATTTCTTAGAGTTGCTTCCGCTCTTTAATTTGTTAGTTTCAAGACTTATGATGAACCTTGATATGTAAGAATATTTTAAATTAATGTTATTAATTAATGTGACCTATGTGATGTATCACCTGTGACGTTGCCGACGTGCTTGGATCTTGGGCATTGCTTGAGAAGCATGTCGGGGGACTGCCGGGTTTATATTCTCTTTTATCGGGTTGAGTTCTCGCATACCATGCGTGGGCCGCGAGTCAACTTGGTAAACTTGAATATAAATTGGTCGGGTCTCTCACACATGTGTAGTTCAAATTCGAAAATGCCAAAAAACCACCTGTCCGAAACGTTCAGAAACACTCAGTTGCGTTACTGACACCAGGACCGTTGTCGCATACTCTGTCCTAGTATAAATAATGGTCACTATTAACCCTGTAGCAATTATTTCTTATAATTTGTTTTACCACTTGAAATATGTCAAACATGATATCTATTTTTTGTATTTAATTATTTTTTTAGAAACACGATGAATGATTAAATATGAAGTTGAAAATCAACTGTGTTAAATATTTGTTGAAGGATGGAAGAATTCTACCAGTAAAGTAGTATATTAGTACATGACAAAAGAAGTAAAGATAACTATCCCAATACCCTAGATCTGATGAGTCAATTCATGCATTTTTGCTAATAAATTTATTCTTTGGGTGACCCTAGATCTGATAAGTTAATTCATACATCTTTGCTAATAAATTTATTCTTGGCACTCATGGAGTTTGGACATTACCAAATGCACTCCATGGGTTTCAAAATTTTTTATTAAATCGCAGTGCCAGGCTGATAAGAACTATATACAATTCACACACCTTTGCTACAGTAACATTTGAACAGAACTGCTGCAGTACTATACTCCAGTGCTATAAATTATAATCGCGTAGTACTAGGTTGTTGATCTCACTTCAGCAATCGCACTTTCGCAGTAGAACAATGCAAAAGAGGAAAGAACAGAAGGCACGCATAACCTCGGACGAGGACGAGACATCCACCACGTGACGCAACGGATCCAAACCGACGCGGATCCGCGAGGGTCGCACGGATCTCGACGCAGACCCCACCACACCATTACCCCAGACATCCGTACCTCCAAAATCTGACTCCCCCGCATCACAGTGCTGCAGCCCTAGCCATTTCCATCGCGCGCCTCCGCTCTCCTCCCCACCTCCGCTGGCGGCGGCGAGCCGAGGCGACGTCACCGCCAATCCACCGACACGACGCTTGCTTCCAGCCGCGCACCGCCAAGCGCTCCCCCGGTGGACTGCTTTGTCCCCATCCAAGCCGCCCCACTGCTCGCACCTTCGTCGCCTCTTTCTCTCGTTCCCCGCCTCTCCAATCGGCAGGCAGCTGAGGGATCCTCAATCCCCGGGCCACACGCCGGCGGCCAAGGTGGTGATCACAGGTCCCCGCCTTCCTCGTCCAGCTTTGACGGAAGGTAAGCGCTGAGCTCGTCGTCGAATTCTTCTCCCTCCTTGCGTGGTCGACATGTAGTCTTGGATCTAGAGTAGATTTCATTTCGCTCAGGGATGGGGATGGGGGCAGATGTGTACGGAGACCGGGACGGAGAATCTCGGTGGAGGTGGGGAGGGAAAGGGGATCTCCCCGTTTCCTAGGTAGGGCGGATACCCTACCTTGGCCTATTGGTCGGTCCGCTTCTGGGAGTGCACGAGTAGGATGTATGTGCAAATCATGACCTACCTAAGTGTTTTGGGATGGAACATCAGTGAACTTTGCCCTTGGCCGTCTCTGGCATGGATGGATGCGCTTTCATTTCAGTGGTTTAGATTTGAGAATTCAGTAGGGGTGCGCAAGGGCCTTATTTCGGCTCACAACGCGTGTCAACAGCTCTTGAGTGTGGAAACCGAAAGAGTTGAAGTTTCCGTTACGGCGTCCGTTTCGAGTGAAGCTGTTTGCCGAGCCTGTTTCGAGTTGTTCAAGCCGTCACAAGCGGTTACCAGAAAAGAATGTCTGCAACTTGTATCCATGAATTTAAGTGCAACTATGAGTGCACTGAAATCTTTTTTACACATTGCGTATTTTGGTGCTTGTCGTCTTGGTGTTAGTTTGGTGTTTAGTTATTAGATTCTTTTAGCGCTTCATTATTAAGTATGCCTAAAAGTTCATCAGAAAGTGTTGGTAAGAGTATTGTAGTATATCCGAGTACTAATTTGGCAATTCCAGAAACATCCTACATATGTAGTTCTCTCCGTGCTACAACGGTTGATCCACTACTCTCTTGAACGATAGGTTCCACAAGTGAGGATTCAAAGGTTGCAGCTAATTGGTTGCTGCTAGTCATGCCTGTTATGGTCATATAATATTTATCGAGTTCATGTATAGGTCACAAAATCGTGCAGATGCAAAAAGTATTGAAAGGCCCTTGTTTCAATTGTGACGATGGATATTCTAACAGGCCCTTTTGACTGTTTTGCTTCGCCTCTAAATATAATGCATAGAAATAGCAACTTTATATGCAAAGGTTTTAAAGGTTGCCATCTAATTTCATAGACAGATGAAACTGCTATTCTTCAATTTCTTAACAATCTAGATAGGTCTTGTTTGGATGAACAAATAACAAGGGTTTGGAATTTAAATTCCTTATTTAACAGGAGCATAGCTGTTTATATGCATTTGAGTCTGAGGATAGTTGACTTGACTATGGAAGTCTCTGACCAAAATGACTGTTTTCTTGGATGTTGTTGTGACCATGATTGCTTATTGTGTTAGTAGCATATACATATTAACTTTGCTGGCTTGTTCCTGTTGATGAAATTTCTGATTCTGATGAGCACTCAAAGCTTAACATTCTGTGTTTTTGCTCTCCCTGTTCTCTTTTCTACATTTTATGGTTTTTAAATGGTTCCTTGGTTCCCATATGGGTATAGCTTTATTTCTATTATGATGAACCAGTAACTTTGAAAGTTTCATTATACTAACTTGGATCAGCCATTTTCTATTCAGTGTGCTAGGTTTATGTGAGCAAAGATGGCTGACAATGGAAAGGCAAATCCTGCGGGATCTGGAGGCTATACAATCAATTTAGAGAACTTCACTAAGCGTCTGAAGGTTTTCTATGACCATTGGAAAGAACACAGGTCTGATCTTTGGGGTTCTTCCGATGCTATTGCTGTTGCTACCCCACCACCCTCTGAGGACCTTCGCTATCTGAAATCCTCAGCTCTGAATATCTGGTTACTTGGATATGAATTTCCAGAAACAATAATTGTCTTCATGCAGAAGCAAATACATTTCTTATGCAGCCAGAAGAAAGCAAATCTGATTGGGACCATAAAAAAGGCTGCAAATGAGGCTGTTGGTGCTGATATTGTTTTGCATGTGAAAGCTAAGAATGGGGATGGTGCAGACTTGATGGATGACATATTGGATGCGGTACGTAACCAGTCAAAATCAGGCAGTCCAATTGTTGGGCGTATTTTAAAGGAGGCACCTGAGGGTAAGCTTCTTGAAACATGGTCAAACAAGCTATCTGGGTCATCTGTACAGCTCACAGATGTAACAAATGGCTTCTCAGAGCTTTTTGCTGTTAAGGATTCTACAGAGGTCACATGTGTGAAGAAGGCTGCTTACTTGACTTCCTCTGTACTGAAAAATTTTGTGGTTCCAAAGTTGGAGAAGGTTATTGATGAGGAGAAGAAAGTCTCACACTCCTCACTGATGGATGACACAGAGAAGGTTATTCTTGATCCTCTTAAGGTCAAGGTCAAGCTGAAGGCTGACAATGTTGATATATGCTATCCTCCTGTCTTCCAAAGTGGAGGAAAGTTTGATCTCAAGCCTGGTGCCTCTAGTAACGATGACTATCTTTATTATGATTCAGCAAGTGTTATCATCTGTGCAATTGGGTCAAAATATGGTAGCTATTGCTCAAATATTGCTAGGACATATCTGATAGATGCCATCCCTACACAGACTACGGCATATGAGGCCCTTATGAAAGCTCATGAGGCTGCTATAGAAGCATTGAAACCAGGCAATCCGATGAGTGCGGTTTATAACGCTGCAGTGGCAGTGATTGAGAGAGATGCCCCTGAACTGCTGCCTCATCTAACAAAGTCAGCTGGAACTGGAATAGGCCTTGAATTCCGAGAATCTGGCTTAAATCTGAATGCCAAAAATGATCGTCAGATAAAAGTAGGTATGATTTTCAATGTTTCCCTTGGTCTGCATAATGTCCAGGCAGAAACCAGCAGTGAGAAGACAAAGCAGTTTTCACTATTGTTAGCTGATACTGTTTTAGTTACTGAAAAAGGGCGTGAGATCTTAACAGCCACTTGCTCCAAGGCTATTAAGGATGTTGCATATTCGTTCAATGAAGATGAGGAAGACACTCCTGTTGTGAAGGTAGAGTCGAAGAAGCCTACAGAGTTGTTGCCATCAAAGGCAACACTCAGGTCAGACAACCAGGAGATGTCTAAGGAAGAACTCCGTAGACAGCACCAGGCTGAACTTGCTCGACAAAAGAATGAAGAGACTGCTAGAAGGCTTGCTGGGGGTGGTTCTGGTTCTGGTGATGGGCGTGGTCCTGCGAGGGCTTCAAATGAGCTTATTGCATACAAGAATGTTAATGATGTACCATTTGCAAGAGAGCTGGTGATTCAAGTTGACCAGAAGAATGAGGCTGTCCTCCTACCTATTTATGGCAGCATGGTTCCTTTCCATGTTTCTACTGTTAAGAGTGTGACGAGTCACCAGGACAACCGCACCTGCACTATCCGCATCTTCTTCAATGTGCCTGGAATGCCATTCTCAAATGATAGCAAACTGAATTCTCAGGGAGCAATCTACTTGAAAGAAATTACATTCCGCTCGAAAGACCCACGACATAGCAGTGAAGTTGTTCAGCAGATCAAAACATTGAGAAGGCAAGTTGCTTCAAGGGAGTCTGAGAGAGCTGAACGAGCAACTCTTGTTACTCAGGAGAAACTGCAGTTGGCAAACAACAGAATGAAGATGATGCGACTTTCTGATTTGTGGATACGGCCTGCATTTGGTGGTCGCGGGAGGAAGCTTACAGGAAATCTTGAGGCACATTTCAATGGTTTCAGATATTCTACTTCAAGGGCTGATGAGCGTGTGGACATCATGTATGGTAATATCAAGCATGCCTTTTTCCAACCTGCAGAGAAAGAAATGATTACCCTCCTCCATTTCCATTTGCACAACCATATCATGGTGGGGAACAAGAAGACCAAGGATGTCCAGTTCTATGTTGAAGTGATGGATGTTGTTCAGACCCTTGGTGGCAGCAGGAGGTCGGCACTTGATCCTGATGAGATTGAAGAAGAGCAGCGTGAGAGGGATCGGAAGAATCGAATAAACATGGATTTCCAGAACTTTGTGAACAAGGTTAATGATCATTGGTCACAACCACAGTTCAAGGGGCTCGATCTAGAATTTGATGTCCCCCTTAGAGAGCTTGGGTTTCATGGAGTTCCATATAAAGCTTCTGCTTTCATAATTCCAACTTCTACTTGTTTGGTGGAGCTGATTGAGACCCCTTTCCTTGTGGTGAGCCTGAATGAAATAGAGATTGTTAATCTGGAAAGGGTGGGCTTTGGAACGAAGAACTTTGACATGGCCATTGTGTTTAAGGACTTCAAGAAAGATGTTCTTCGCATCGATTCCATTCCTTCATCATCACTTGATGCAATAAAGGAATGGCTGGACACAACTGACCTCAAGTACTACGAGAGCAGGCTGAACTTGAACTGGCGTCCTATTCTGAAAACCATCATTGATGACCCACAAAAATTCATTGATGATGGTGGCTGGGAATTCTTGAACATGGAGGCGAGTGACTCTGAGACTGAGGAAACAGAGGAATCAGACCAGGGTTATGAGCCCTCTGACGCAGAACCTGAGTCTGAATCAGAGGATGATGACTCTGACAGTGAGTCCTTGGTAGAATCAGACGAGGATAATGAAGAAGACTCTGATGAGGACTCTGAGGAGGAGAAGGGCAAGACCTGGGAGGAGCTGGAACGCGAAGCAAGCAATGCTGACCGAGAGCATGGTGCTGAGTCTGACAGTGAAGAAGAGAGGAGACGCCGGAGGCGAAAACCTTTAGCAAGTCCCGGGCTCCAGAACGTAGCAGCTTCAAGGGAGCACCCCCATCCAAGAAGTCCAGGTTCAGGTGAAGGGCGCAGCAGATGGTGGACAGGGTTCCCAATTTAGGTTGCCTTCCAAAGTTTGCCCAGGGGCTGTACTGGGAGTGACATTTGTGATGTCTCTAGATGTATCGGCACTCTATCTGCCGTAGCATAGTGTGTTTAGGTGAACAGTGACAGTCGAACTCTGGTGAACTCCATAGTGGCGGATGGAATGAATCTTGAACTTGTCGTTGGTGGAAATCTAAGTTGGATCATTCTTGTGTCTTCGTTAATGTAATGTTTCTGGTAGTAGGTTGGACCTCCAGCTTGTATAATATTTATGCTGCTGTTAAGCTTTTGACCGTGCGTGGCGATGCTATTGGTGTTCGTAGGATCATCTGGTCAATGTCACCCTGTGAAATGCTACCTGCCTCAACCTTGACCGTTGATGAAATCTTGGAAATGAACCCTGGCCTATTAAGAATGGGCCCACATTCAGACAGGGCCAATTTTTGAGTAGCCTATGTTGTACATATAGGGTGTGTTTGGTAGGGTGGTCTAGTGTTTAGTAGGGTGACTAAGTTACAAGCAGAATAGTCCAAATCAGATTAAAGAAATGCAACACCAAAAAGTAGGTGTACGGTTGTTAGGTTGTATTGGAGGACGACTTGCATATGTTAGAAAGAAAAGTTGATGTACGGTCAAAATCTTTGTATTCAGTAAGCCTGGCTTAGAGCTACTTTTTGCATTGGGTAAGACTGATTTACGAGCTATGTAGCAATCAACAATGAAAAAAATAATTTAGATGCATTAGCTAAGTCTATGTCACTAGACTACCCTATCAAACACATCCATAGAGTTGAGTAGCCTTGCGCTATTTTTGAGAGGCCAACCAGGCATGCTCGTATTGAACAGATGTGCTCTCTCGTGTTTACTATTCAACTGAATAATCATTATATTTTAAGATTTCATTGTCTAAATGTTTAATTGTTAATTACATTTTCACCTTGTGCCTGGTGTTCTAAGATTCAAGCCATGACCTCTACAAGTCGTTCTAGAAAATATAATTCTGAAAGATAAACGATGGATAGATTTGGCCACAATAGCATTTGAGAGTGACATTGGAGAAGATCAAAGTACGAGTCTACTATCAAATATTTCATTTCAAAAAACGCAGTAAGAATGAATCTATTAAGTAAAAGTTATGCAACAATTATTAAATAGGTGTGATTATTAATACATTTCATTGATATTTGTGATAAATTGTACAATATTTGTTACTTCATAGGGGCCTTTATCATGCCGGTTGGGCCTAACCTGACTGAAAATTTTTGAGGCTCTCACCCTATTTATTTCGCCCAACGAAACCTACCCACAATTTTGTACCCTCCTCTTCAACCACATACGCGTGTACGCCCATCAATTGATTCGGTTTCCTTCCAAATATGGGGAATTTTCCTCACATTATTGGTAAAACGCGTAAAGTCAGGTGGAAAGGAGCCGACATAAATTAATCTTGGGATTATTTCTTATTTGCCGTGATCACTTCCTAACAATACCCTCATGATCAGCCTCGATCTTCACAACCCTACTATATATGCAAGGGTTCCTACGTACTCTCAACCGTAACCGCAACCAATCTACGTAACCCTAACCTAAAATTAGTGCAGTTGAAGCTCACTCACCTGGGAGCCACTTCAGAGTGCCATGAAGACCACCACGTGTGGACGAAGAGCCCCTCCTCCTCGCTTGCCACCAAGATGTGCCACACAACATCACCGTTAGTTGTGGGCGCGACTCCACATGATCCACACCAGTCGGCATTCTCGGTGTCATCGTAGCGGTCCATCTGCTCGGATCCGCACATGACCGAGTCACACACGCGTGCCGATGAGGGACCTGCCATAGCTGCCGCTGGAGCGCCGCCGCCACCATGCTAGAAAGAGAGGGAGTGAGAAGGAGAAAAGGGGTAGGTTCGATCGTAGTTTTATTCGGACTGGAAGCTCAATCTGAGCCGCTCGTCCTAGTATTCTTAGATGGATGGCGAAGATTGCCTGGCAACATGAGTTGCTTAGTTAGGTACTAGTCACCATCAGGTGGGCCACAATGTTGGCCCAAGATATGTAAAACATTTCCCATGCCCCTAGCTTTAGAGCGGCCGACCTAACTTAGACCTCCGGCCACCTTCCCAACCCCCTACCCCCCCCCCACCCCACCCTCCCTCCCCTCCGTCGAGCTCTTTAGCAGCGGAAAAGGAGAGGGAAGCTTTCCTCTAGTCTGAGGAAGCTTCTCCTCTAGTCTGTAGATTAAGCTTTCTTTATTTAATTACTTTTTTTTCTTTGGTTTTCTTGTGTTCATTTGAGATTGAGAGTATGTGGTGCCCAACTGACCTCTTCTTCTTCCTTACGATCGTCTATGGACCGGTTGCCGTTGCCACAACTGACTATGCCACAAGACTAGCCCTTGTTCCTACAAGGATGGGAAATAAGGTCAGGCTCATAGAACTAGGATCCCTTCACACACACACACACACACACACACACACTCCTCTTCCCCACCACCGAAGGGGAGTGTGCACCGCGCGTTCTTGTCGATTGCTTCACCACTTGTCTTCTTGCGTCACCACCACCTCCATGTTCTTGGCTCTAGCCTTTCCGTCGCTCCAGTAAGCAGAGTCGCCTACCTACACACATGAATTATGGAAGTTAATTTTTTCCTTCCCACTAATTACACAGTTAAATATTTCTTTTTTCCCTGATACCTACCCATCAATATCGAATTAATTCTTTGTGTCACACTAATCACACTCAATTAAATATTTCTTTTTTCTTCCCTCATGTTACCCAATTAAGTACACTCAATATTTCAAGGTATATTCTTAATTAGTATTTTATTAATTATTAAATTATTCATTTTAGTATACTTTGCTGATATGATATACATATCATACCCACAAAGCTAGTACTACTCCCTTTCTTAATCCTTCCAACTCCATCATATGGTGCAGTGTTTCCTCTGCTCCAGTAGCAGACCCAGCCCAAGACATTCGAGTCGGGCCACAACATTGAGGAAGGCTACACTACCCAGCCCATTAAAATTAAACTGATTTTAGCCTTGAATTGGGCCAACAACTTGGGCCACGGCCTGTGTGGCCGAGCATTGTGTCCGTCACGGCATTGCTCACTGCGGACTTCATAGTGCTAGTACTATAGTATAAGAAGTCGAAGGGAGTTAAATCGAACTTGGACAATAATAGAGTGAGGTGAAAAGGACTATTGCCTGCTTAGGATCCTGTAGCAAACGTTTGTTAGAAGTAAGCTGGTTGGCCCGAGACAAAACGGCCCAGCTGGCAGTATTTTTTTTTATCTTGTGAAGAAGAATGAAGTTGACGGACGCACAAACGACGACACGACAAGCGAGGAATCCAACAGGTGGACCTGTGGTGCGAACCCGCGTGGCACCGCAGCACGCCTATCCCCGCGTAAGCGCCACCGAATCCAACAACAGGCAACAGGCCAGGCCGTCCAAAACACAGGTCGCCGCGCTGTGTCCGCGCGTGGTTGGGTGCACCGCCCGGCTGGCATCGATCGGCCGGTCACCACGCGTGCACCGGCAACACGTAGTACGCTGCTAGTATTGTTTTGCACGTTCGTCCAGTCCAGCTACCGAGGAAACTAGCTAGCGCTTCATTAGTTATGCTTACGATTGACCAGAAAGCTAACCAGTCTAGGGCGCGGCGCGCTCCCACGTGGATGTGGCCACACAGGGCGCCGCCCGTACATTAAATTTCCAACTTTTTTCTTCACTAAATCACTAGTCTCTACCATAAACGCATACATGAAGCTTTCAAGGATTTGGGACATGCTACTCCCTCAATTAATGTTTTTTTTCATGTCGTTGGTGACTTTAATTAAAACTTTGATCATTTATTTTGTTAAATAAAAATATATATATATTTGATTTGATTTATCATTAATTATTTTTAAAATATAATTTATTTTTACAGTTTTGAACTATTTTAAAAATTAAATGAACGCTCAAAGTTAACTATTGAAATCAACAACGATAGGGAAAAAAAAAGAGAATCAAGTCTCTAAACGATAGGAAATAAAATGCACCGTACCGCCTTGCTTTAATTAGGGTACACGTGATGAGAATTCTTCGTTAAACTTCTTCTTACATACCATGGATCGATGCTTTCGCAACTCTCTCTCCTCCGGCTAGCACTTACTAAACGAGCATGTATGTATAGTGAAACGAACCAAGTCTCCTTGTTCCATTTCACCACACCTCTTCTTAATCAAAAGTCCTATCAGTACGTAGCTACATAATACTTCGTATTCAACCTCCTTTCGTCCTTTTTATTAGTTCTTAAAGCCACCACTGACCTCATCGCGTCGTCTAGCTTACACCTGTGACGAGACACGAGAGTACTACGTGGTCGAAACGTCGCGTGTGACTGGCTAGTACTTGTACTTGAAAAGATATTTTTTGCCGATCGATCGATCGGTTTGCAGGAAAAAAAATATTATTTTTCACACAGTCAAGACTCGATAAGACAAGGTCGGTACGTAGAAGTTCTCACTTCACCGACTCTCTCTGATTATTAGCACAAATCAGCAAATGATCAATTGCACGACGCACCTGGACCGACCAAAATTAAGCAGAACAACACAGAGAAAATTAAAGCGGAGGAAGTCGAATACTAATTGAACGGACTGTTAACCGAGTTTCGCAAACCGCCAAAACGTGGTCCACCGGCCACAGATATTTTCCACGTCGTTGTTCCATTCCATCAGAAAAAGTGCCTCGATTAAGAAACTTATTAAAGCGATCCATTTCCACTAACGAAAGAAAGAAGAGAGAAGGAGCTAGCAGTAGCAAAAGAAATCGTCGCCATCTCCGGCGCCTTCCTTTCCTTCCTCGGACGGACGGGTAGCTAGCTAGCAGTACGACGAAGCGACGACGTCGCCGTCCCCTTCTTCTCGAGTCACCTTTTCCGTCCTTTACATCCTCGCCGTCCGACCACCGGCGCGGGAACACGCGTACGCTCTCGATCCCACGCGGCGAACCGACGCGAATCAACCGCCCTGAGCTTCGTTCGCGTCGATCGATGCCGGCGGCGCTACACGTAGGCAGCACCCGCGCGCCTTTATAAAGCCGGCGAGGGCAGCAGCACCAGAACCTCATTCATCATCGTCTCTCAGTCGGATTGCAACAAGAGCGCGCGCACACACACACACACACACCAAGAAGAAGAGAGAAGCAGAGTCTCAACACGAACACACACACCTCCACCACCAAGTCATTAGTATGGGTCCGAACATGTCATTCGATAGCAAGACCGCGCCCGCGGCGGCGAAGAAGAAGGGCGCGTACGTGACGTTCCTCGCCGGCGACGGCGACTACTGGAAGGGCGTGGTGGGTCTAGCCAAGGGCCTGCGCAAGGTGGGCTCGGCGTACCCTCTCGTGGTGGCGGTGCTGCCGGACGTCCCGGATTCCCACCGCCAGAAGCTCACCGCACAAGGCTGCATCGTCCGCGAGATCGAGCCCATCTACCCGCCGGACTCGAGCCAGACGCAGTTCGCGATGGCGTACTACGTGATCAACTACTCGAAGCTGCGCATCTGGGAGTTCACGGAGTACGAGCGGATGGTGTACCTGGACGCGGACATCCAGGTGTTCGGCAACGTCGACGAGCTCTTCGACCTCGACAGGGGATACTTCTACGCCGTCAAGGACTGTTTCTGCGAGAAGACGTGGAGCACACGCCGCAGTACAAGATCGGGTACTGCCAGCAGTGTCCCGACCGGTGCCCTGGCCGTCGGAACGTGAGCTTGGCCCGCCGCCGCCGCTCTACTTCAACGCCGGCATGTTCGTGCACGAGCCGAGCAAGGAGACCGCCACGGCCCTGCTTGACGCGCTGCGGGTCACCCCGCCCACGCCCTTCGCCGAGCAGGACTTCCTCAACGCCTTCTTCCGCGACAGTTACCGCCCCGTCCCCAACGTCTACAACCTCGTGCTCGCCATGCTCTGGCGCCATCCGGAGAACGTCGACCTGGACAAGGTCAAGGCGGTGCACTACTGCGCCGCAGGGTCCAAGCCGTGGAGGTTCACCGGCCAGGAGGAGAACATGAAACCGCGACGACGTCAGGATGCTCGTCGCCAAGTGGTGGGACGTGTTCAACGACGAGTCCCTCGACTACAAGGGCCCGCCGCTCGACGGCGGCGAGGGCGAGGTTATGGACGACGGCGAGGAGGCGAGGCGTCGGGCTCTGGCCGAGGCTGCCGGTGACGTCAAGTACGTCCCCGCGCCGTCGGCGGCCTAGGCGCGACACGCATACGGCGGTCGTCCTCAATTAATTAATCCGCGCGAATTACTACTACTACTACTACTACTACTACTACTACTACTACTATTACTACCTTAACAGAGTAGCGATCTACACGTGTTGGTGTTGTAGATAGATAGATCAGTTGTAGAGTACTCTGTTCATACATACACTGTACAGTAGTACAGCTTGCTGTTTCAGGTTTCGTTCAATTTTGATGTAGGTTTATTTAACTCAGCAAAAAAGGAAAAAAATGTTAAGGACTGGTCAATCAGTTTGTAAATACAGTACTACAGTAATAAGTAAAGGCTCTTTTTTTTTATTCCCAACTATTGAGCTGGAACACTGCTCTTTTCATTCAGGAAAAAAAAAGAGAAAGTTGTCAGGTTTACAGTTTCATCTCTCAAAATTTGAAACAGAACGGCAAATCTTCTTGCCCAACTATTAGGCCAATTCTCCTCTCTCTTCCTTGCTCTGCTACATCCTCTGCAAAGTACTAGTCGTCCTGAATGTCTCCGAGAACCCGGGCCACACTGCTTCTGGGATACTAGTAGTACTACTGAAGCCGACCGTGCAGAAGGAGGCCCACCACAACTGACCGACAACTTCCATTCCAGCTCGAGCTCTCCGTCCATCCACGCTTCGCACCAAACTCTCGACTCTCGTCGCCTCTCTCTCTCTCTCTCTCTCTCTCTCTCCGTCTCCGGCTCTCCAATCGGCGCGCAGACGAGGGGATCCTCAATCTCCCCCGCCCGGAAGTCACGCCGGCGGCCAAGGTTGTTCCCCTTCCTCGTCCAGCTTCGACGGAAGGTAAGCGCTGAGTTCGTCCTCGAACCTCCTCCTCCTTGTGTGTAGTTTACATCTAGGCCTGGATCGATCCCTGCGTGGGGGCGGAAGGAAGTTTCGCCGGTGGGCGGGGACGGGGCCAGGACAAGGATGCGCAGACTTCATTCCGGTCGGGGATGGGGACGGGGGCAGATGTGTACAGTGTACGGCGACTACCGGGCCGGAGAATCTCCGGTTCGAGCCAGCCTTGCGTCGCAAATTGGCAATTCCGCCGCAGTAGCAAGGAGCTTAGTCCGTGTGGGTACAGATCCAAGCAGCCCTCACTCCGCTCGTTACTTCTGTTGCTTGTTCGTCATGTGAAGCTCTTGATTAAACTGTTTTTTTTTTTTGCGCGTATCTTGATTTAACAGTTGATTATACTATGCTCAATTGTTCACCTTCTCTTCTCAAGGAGCATTAGAATCTGAACCTGGGTCGGAATAGGATTCCGTTAAGTCAAGTTTATCTGAGGAGCGCATCTCAGATCCAAAACCCTTTTACTGAACCAGGAACCTAGATCAAAGTTGCATTCTGAATATCACTATGTTTGTATCCAAGAGAGGATTCATTGGAAGCAGATTCCTTATGTGAAAAAAAAACTAGTTACAAAAAGTGGTAGGTGCTGTGATATTTAGGTGCTGTTTGGTATAGCTCCCGGAGCCGCTCCGAGTGGTGTGGGAGTCGAGTCTCAAAAGACCTTCATTGAAGAGCGACTCGGCGCAGGAGCGGTCCGGAGCGGAGCTGTAAAATGAACTAGGACGCCGGAGCAGCAAATCGTAGCTTTCAACCGCTCCCATCCCATTCTCGGAACCATTGGAATGAACCTCCTCCTTGTTGCTCAAATTACTTGCCTTTGCCACTGACCCTCGTTTGTTCTTCACGAGCGCTCTGTTCTCTCTGCGGTGGCCATCCCAGCCAAGCTTGATCATGGGTCTAGAGGAGGACAGGAGAAGGTGAGGCAGCAATGCTGATTTTGTCCGTTGGAGCCAGGAAGAAGACGATGGGTCAGGCGTGAGGATAAGGATGGGTGCTGTTTTGCAAAATAGTCCTTTTATTTTCTCTAAATTTTGCGTAATATTTTCTCAACATTATTTTATCCGGTAGTCCCTGCCTTATTTAGTATTCACATAAGTTTTTAAAAGAAATGTACCTTCATTAGGATCCAACGACTATTTTAGGATTTTTTAACCAATTTGTACCCACGCTTTACAATTATACATATTAATCCTTAATTTTTTTAAATCCTAAACTTGTTAAAGCTAATGTGCGAAGGGAAGCATGCAAGCTTAACCAGTACTACATATATTTTGATTCAACATGCCTGATAGGGGCACTATGGACAGTCTTCTCTCTTCCTATTATTTAAAAAAATGACAGAAGTTGTTTTACCAAACGTTTTTTTTAAACTGCTTCTGCTCCATCGAAGAAGCTGTTTCATTTGAAGAGTCGGAGTTAGAGCAGTTTTTGAAGAGTAGGAGCCTAAACAAACGGACCCTTATACCGCACGTGTTGAATCCTTCGGACTTGGGACCACCTAATTTCGGTCCTAGCCTCCAAGCCTTCCTTTGTTTGATCTCAGATCTTGAAGCAGATTTATGACTAAATCAGAATGTGGACATCGATAAAGAAGTTACAGGAATCGACACTGATTGGAAGTTACAGTTATGCAACTGTGTGATATCATTTTTTTTCTATTACATGTTCTAAAGCATTTGTTTCGCTGTCAACTATAAGGTCTGGGATTTTGCCAATGTCGACTCCTTCAGCAAATCCTGCACAACTCACAATTTTTTATGGTGGATCAGTGTGCGTTTGTGACTCAGTTCCACCAGAGAAGGTATTATTTTCATCAGTTTGCTACCTATATTACTTTCTTCATTGGACTAACTCATATGGTTATAGTAATGCACTGCCTTTGGTCTCGGCAGGCTCAAGCAATCATGCTTATTGCAGCTGCAGCAGCTGCAGCCACCAAAAGCAATAATGCCACTGCTGCTAAGCCTCCAATGGCTCCTGCACCAACTGTTGCCCCCACAAGTACCTCCTGCCCTCACACGTTCTCTCTCACTGCAGAGCACTTCTGTAGCAACTGGACCACCTCAGGTTGTTGCTGACCCTAGTTCAATATGCAAGCTTCAGGCTGGTAAGATGATATCTTTTGAGGACTTTCAGAATATACTGCTTTTAACATATGCTCTCTAACATGAACAATTACTATCTGTCACGCAGATCTCCCCATTGCTAGGAGGCACTCTCTTCAATTCTTTATGGAGAAACGCCGTGACAGGTTGGTTATTCATAGAAACATTTACAGCTTTTAAGTTTTGAAATGTTTGTCTTATCATAACATTCGGTAATATATTTAGGTTATGCACTTACGTCATTAACTTATACTATTGCTCTCCTCTAAATAAAGTTATGAAGGTCAATTTTCTTTAGGCTTGTATTGCAATTTGAAAGATAGTTTTACTATCAATAGGACTGGTCTAGTATGTATAAAATGTTTAATTTATCAGGCCATTTGTTTCAAGTCGAGTGCTTTAGAAAATTACACTAAATATTTCAAGGGACAATCGCCATTTGATCCCCGTCTTAAAGGCTAATTGCCAGTTTGGTCCTATTTTTTTCAACTTTGTCAATTTGACCTTGCTTTAGAATACTTTGGTGCGAAACTGACCCCACTCTTGCCAAAATGGCCTGTTTTTCTAGAAAGTTCGCAAATTGGCAAAGTTTATAAAATCAGGTCAAATTGTCAATTGGTCTTCAAAGTAGGGTCAAAAAAGCATTTATCGCATAGTTCAATGGAAACTGATCTGCAAGATATTGAATCTCTTTTGTTTCTGAGAACATACCATCAATATTAATTGAATTACTACAGCAACCTAAAGCAATGGGTCATGCAACTCACAGAGTTTTATGGTATCTACAAATTTAAATAATCGTCATGCAGATGCTTTTCACAGGAAAGATATTTGAGGATCTTGTACATACTTCTCTGTTTACATAGACACACCATTATTCAGAGTCAAGTCTAACAGCGCCCCTATTTTGACCTGTTTAAAAATTTATACTCCCTCCGTTCCAAAATTGTTGTGTTAGGATAACAATATCTAGTTAAGAATAAACTAATTGCATTCTCCTAACAACATAAAAAGAATCAAGGGAGTAGCTTGGAATCAGCTAGTCACTAACATAACAACAACCGTACCAAACAAGTTGGGGTAGGCTAGAGATGAGACCTAAGAGATTTAACACGAGCAAAACCCAAAGGAACTTAGAGAAGACAAACTATGAAAGACAAACAAACCAACCAATAGAAGACAACCAAACTAAGGGTAAAAAAAAAGGCTGAAACACCAAAATCAAATGATCGACAAAAAAGGTGATGAAAGATTGAAATGGAGAAAAAGTAAAAAAGCAAATCAAGGTTCTGGCACATGTATTTCCAGTTTCCTCAAATTTCTAGTTACTATAATGTTTTTCTGGTTCAACTGATTGAATGATCACTTCAAGCAGGATTGTGAGCAAAGCTCCATACAGCCCTGCAAAGTCATCCGAGGGCACAGACGCTTCTGGGATGGAGGTGACCGGTGAGGGCAAGGCACAGTAACTTTAAAGACAACCCTTCGCAAAAAAAAAAAAAAAAAAGACAACCTGTGGGAAATTGAAATGGAAGGCTGACTTTTGGAGGCAGGGAGATGTATGTTGTTAGCACGTCCTGCAGTCAGAATCTGACTAGTAATAGTTAGGTTCGGGAACACACATTTCCATTGTTCTGTTATCATGTGCTAGGTTTATTCTACTGTGAATTCGTTTGCTCGTGTACTATTACAGTATATGTGTCATTATTGTACAGTGTGTGCATTTCATCTGTCTGTTACATGTTCGGCAAGTAAATGTAGTATACTAATATGTATGCTATAGTCATGTTTGTTCCATTCTCTATTCGCCGCAGCGCATGATCTCTATTATTGTATCTGGAGGTGTTCAAGTTAATAGTTAATCAGTAGTGGTAATAACAAAGAGCGAACGGTCGGTGCGTGATGGCAGTTCAACGTACCGCATGGGTTTTTCAACATACCGCGACCGGTCTGAAAGGTTAACTTTAGAATTCAAAATAAATTCTTGACAAATAAAATCAAATGAAAGAAAATCAACCATATTGGACATAATTTAATATTTGAAATCTTAATTTTGGCTAATATGGGTTTATTTATTGACGTGGATCCGCCTTAGAAAACTCAGTCCGGGACGGATCCCATATCTTGTCAAGAACCTGTTGGGCAATGCTCGACGAAGCGAGCGTACGCATAGTATATACAGGCAGAATAAACAACAATCTTTTATAGGGAAGAGAATTTGATACATCATAATACCACAAATTGAAATTTAGTTCTTACATCAAAGTACGAAAGTATTTTTGAAATCACGAAAATACAGCGGAAGACTTCGACGAGGTTACAGACTCCGACTCTCAGACTAAGCAAAAGCATGAACCTTGCCCACTGGTATCATGCTACTAGCCACTTCAAGATTTCACTGTGGCGAACCACAATGTTTCCACTGAAGGTTCCCGACTCTGGAAGCGGCTCTTCCAGGGCTATCCTCGTGAGCGTACACGTCGGCGCCTGAAAACCACGTATTCGCAAAACGTGAGCTTCTAAGAAGCTCAACAAGACTGATCCGTCAAATTGGCTATCTACAGTCGACACCTAGACATGCGGCTGACTCAGGGGAGGTTATTTGCCAAGGACTCGTATTACTAAGCTATTCTGGTCAAGTTTTAACTCAGATTGAGTGATTAGAATAGTAACTTTAGTTTGCACTGATCTAGTCAAGCACAAATAGAACAGAAGATAAAATCATCATATCTCAGTCATCATCAATAAACCCATCACCATACTTA
>LFJQ01000226.1:0-43595 GCA_001182835.1 Oropetium thomaeum | reverse complement strand
GGACCACCATTAATTTAGCAGTTTGGAATCTCATCACTTTCTTATTAACTAACCAAAGATTAAAGTTACTTAATATGCTACTGCCTTGTTTGTTTATTGGCGCGACTGTCTATAACTAAGTTGTGAAGTTTGCTGTGTGAAGTTTTCTGCATCATATATATGCTCTCTGTTCCAAACAACTAGCTGGATATATTGTTAATATGGTTGGAGTAGCTAATGAAAATCATTGTTAGCTAGACATTAGATAATTTTCTTTCTAGTGGTTTGGAACACCCAATGGTACTCACTCCCAGACTTGAAGTTCAATTGCTCGGTCAAAACTCAAAACGTCATATGCATAGTCGTCCCTATTACAGCTGTGTGATATAGTGTAGTAATTTATCGAGGTTAAAGCAGTGGTCCAGAAACGGGAAACAGAAGTATAGTCATCTTTCTGTCCTGTTCTCTCTGTTAGCATCACACCGAGTGTGTGTGCGCTTAGCTAATTATGTTTTAAATTAGTCAGTTGATGAATGGTGCAAACTCAACTGATGCAGGCAGAGAGGTACTTGTATTGGGTATACAAACGAAACCGGCTCTGAGTCCCTTTCCCCACCATCCATATACTACTTACAGATCTCTCTCTAGCTAATTAAGCTAACCCCTGATCGATCGGTCTGAGTGACCAGTTGAGACAGCAGCAGCCAAGCTTCTCTCCGCCAAGCTTAGCTTAGTTAAGCTAGGAGCAGCAGCAGTGATCCCTCTTTCTTGGCGCCGGCCATATCGCTTGGGATCGATCTGCAGTTTCATATACACCTCTATTGGTAAGAAGTCTTCTAGCTTAGTTTTCCCAACAACTATTTCAAGCTGTGCAGTCTCTAATACAGCAGTACAACACAGTACTGTGCTGGATCCATCGATCTTCTGGCTTTACATCACGGATCGATTATACTCTGTATATATAGATTATTACAAATATGTGGATCGAGTAGATGAGTGGCACCAGCATCTCTCTTCTTCACATCAAACTCACTCGATCGTTGTCTTCTAATGGATATTATGGATGCAGCAAACAAGCAAGAAGACAAAGCAAGCAAAAGAGAAAAGCTGGCGAACCGGTGGTGGGACGAAGGGCGGCTGGGCCCTCACCACGGAGGCGCCGCCGCCACTTTTTGCCACCTCGTCAGGCTCCTCCTACGACAACAAGAATAACCCGCCGGCGGGGAACCAAGAAGACATGGTGGCGCCCGCAAGGACGGGGAGCCGAGCGGCCACCAAGACGACGACCAAGAGAAGGGAAAGGAGGGCGGGCCCGGGGCGGTGGGCACCGTCAACCGCCGCCCGCGCGGCCGGCCTCTGGGGTCCAAGAACAAGCCGAAGCCGCCCATCTTCGTCACCCGCGACAGCCCCAACGCGCTGCGCAGCCACGTGATGGAGGTCGCCCCCGGCGCCGACATCGCCGAGTCCATCGCCCACTTCGCGCGCCGCAGGCAGCGCGGCGTCTGCGTGCTCAGCGGCTCGGGGGCCGTGGCGGACGTCGCGCTGCGCCAGCCCGACGCGGGCGGCGCCGCTGCCGCCCTCCTCCGCGGCCGCTTCGAGATACTGTCCCTCAGCGGCGCGTTCCTCCCGGGCCCGGCGCCGCCGGGCACCACCGGCCTCACCGTGTACCTCGCGGCGGACAGGGGCAGGTAGTAGGAGGCAACGTCGTCGGCGCGCTCACGGCGGCTGGGCCCGTCATGGTGATCGCGTCCACGTTTGCCAGCGCGACGTACGAGAGGCTGCCGCTGGAAGATGGCGAGGACGCGGGGGGAATGGAAGAAGCCCACGCCGCCGCCGGCAATGGTATCCCTCCGATGTTGGGAGACATGCCGGACCCCTCGGCGATGGCCATGTACGGCGGCGTCCCACCCAACCTCATGCCCGGAGGCGCCGGGATTGCATGGCCGCCCCATGCTCGCCCGCCGTACTAGCACTCACAGTGTCATCAGCCGGTTCGAAATTATCGTTTGCATGTGTTCGAGTTTCCAATCACACAACATATTGCAAGAATTAATGAAGGAGATGCATATCTCAGTATCGAGATAATTAAGCATCCGGTAAGTAATATTACTCCTATATTACTTGCCACAGAGATGTTGCAATCGTGTATGTGTGCGCACGCTCTGGAGTTTAAGAGCACTACAAGTTACTCCTATATTATATCGCTTGTGTTAGTTAATTATTTATGACCACCAAGTTCTGCTTAATTTCATGTCTACTTTCTGCACTGCTAGAAGTTAATTTTGTGGTGAGGGATACTAATTAACTAATATTGGTTTTTCACTATTACTTGCTAAACCTCATGGATTGGTTGTCACTATAATTTGATGGTTAACTTCATTTGTTTCGCCTAGGTTTTGCATTATTCCTTATTTTCACATCAATATTATAACGTCCTATCTGGCTCAAATTCGAGTTACTATATACCCTTCGTTCATTTATTATATGTGTGACATAGTTCTCCAAACATAATATAGTGATGAATGGAGGGAGTATATTACTATTAGTGAAAGTAATTATACTGCTATGTCTCGATATTGTGAAAGTATCTTTTTTTTTTTTCCGAAGGATTGTGAAAGTATCTAATCTGAACATTGCGTTTTGAAATATATGAATCACCCCTAGCAGAGTATATGCGCACGGTTTTCTTGGACATCTTGTTTTCAGCTTAGGGATGACAATTTATATTCTTTCTATTTAATTATGCTCAAATTAGGGTGACTAGCACTGAAAAAGAAGTTACTCCTTCCATATTTAAGTTGTATTCGCCATATATATATATATGTATCCTATATTTACCCCCTCCATATTTCAAAAAAGTATGATAAATATTGTATATTTGAACCAAGACTTAAAATTTTATACATTTGAGCTAACTTTTTCAATAAGACGAATGATCAAAGTTGATATTAGAGGTCAATGGCGACAAAATTCAAATATGAATGTACTAATTACCAAGCGAAGTATTTTCCTGCGAATTATGTTTTGGAATGTCACTAGTATAGTCTATAGTTTTTTTCTATTAATTAGTTCGTCTAAATTGTTGTTCTAGTTATGAACATAAGGAAATGCAATGATTTGATAGTTGCAAGATTTGTACACATCTATGGACTGACGAAAAAATATGACAATATGCTCTTGCCGGCCAAACGAGAGAGATGAATGAATACTTATTTTTTGAACGGAAAATGGACTATCTAGCTTTGTGTGTGAAATAAAATAACTTATCAGGCTCGCTCACCAACGATTACTGAACAGTGTCATGCATGCTAGTAATAACATGTTGCTTATCATGTTTATAAAACGAAGGGGACCAACCTAGCTACATATGTAACCATCGACTAGCATACAGTCTAGCTGTTCTTTGTATCATGCGTGTGCGCATCTCACCTAATTAAGAAAGGCAAAGTATAAATTCACATATTTACATGTTGTGATTCTTTGTCCGTGACGATATAAGACGTATACTATTGTTTTAGCTAGCTCAAATTTGAACCAACAAAACTTAAATGTAATTAGAAAATAGAGGAAATACTTACTAATAAATATTGTGAGTTCATTTCAATTCATTCCCCCTGCAGTATTCGAACTCGAATAACAGGAGCTGAATATCATCATTTCAACAACCTAAAGAGACTAGAAGAGACAGTATTTCGACCTAAATTTGACTAAATATCATCATTTCTATACTAAACGTAAGCCTACAGGTTCAAGAAGTTGTTTAAAAACTACAAATTAGATGCATATATAAGTATCAAAAAGTTTACATAATTCTTATGCATGTTAACTATATACTAGTTTTGTGAAAACATGACACGTTAAACATCGCTAGTGTGTTGATATAAAAAGTACATATTAAATAATAGTAACAACTCCCTATCTATTTTGTGATGTTTGGTCAAACATATAGCTATCTTTCTGAATTTTATGAAAAATATCAATGATAAAGTTATAATATGACAACTAATGTTGAGAACCCCGAGCGTGTCGTGGAATTTTGAGTGACCGTCACGGAACAACCTTTAACTATGTTTATATTTGTGACGATGATTTAGTGGTAAGTGCTGTGATTCAATTTCTAAAGGTCATGACTTCAATTCTTCATTATGAATTGTTATATCCCAAAAAAACTATATGTTTTGTTAACATTACACAAAGTTTGTGATCTTCATGTTAATTGTACGGTTGTGGTTTTGTTTACATGTTAATCTGATGGTTCACGTGTGCTGATGATGTGGCGGAGAGAATTAGTTTGTGAACAATAGTTATTATATAAAAGTAGATACTTTTCATGAGGAACATGACTATTGGTCCTTCCACAAATGGGACCAACAATAGGGTTCACAGCCTAATCGGCCCATGGAAACCACTTGATATGGCCCAAACTATTTCAGTTCGTTTTTCTCATTGGCAACTCGAGCCATTTCCAGACACCAAATAAAAGTCTGATTTTCCAAATTAACAAAGAGTTGCTTTAACAGTCTTTTTAGTCTAATTCAATAATTTCGGGAGTTAATAAAAGTTGGGAGTGGTTTTAGGAACCGTTTTAAGATGTTGTTTACTTTAATAAACATATACTGTAGGTCTTTGCTCCACTCAAACCCATGATACGGAACTATTCTCGTAGGTACAGTAGTAGCCAACCTAACACTTTCTGTTGGGCTGAATTCATTTGGATCGGGCTCTCACCAAGGTTTTGAAAACCATTAAAAACTGCTCGGTTTTATGGTTTTCGCTCAAACCGCTCCGACTCCATTTCTCAAATTGAATGGTTTTCTCTAAAAACCATAACTTATATTATAGTAAAATGGTTTTTATTCGGTTTTTATGATAAACCACCCGATTATCACGTAACGATTTTTACGGTTTGAACGGTTTTTGAAACCTTAGCTCTCAGGGGTATCCTCCCTGCGTTTCTGTCCACTCGAAGACCGAAGCCATCTATATCTTGCCAACAAATCGTCCATACGTATAATAGTATTTGGGCCTGATTTTCATGCGTGGTAAAAGCCTGCATTTCTTTGTTTTGGGCTGGCTGCTACTGCTAGCCCGAGCATTTTTTTTTTCTGTTTTGGCAAGCCTGTAATACAGTAGTTGAGTAGACCCGTCAGAGACCGGCAAGGACCAACGTTATTAACGCGGCTAAGCAATCGACCTCGGTTACTCGAAAAAAAGGAAAAAAAATCGACCCCGGCGCCTGCGCGTGAATTCGATTCCGGAACCGCACAAGTGGCACACCAACTGGCATGTGGACCCACGCCACATGGCGCAGTCCGTCGCATTCCAGTCAGCCGAGTCAAGCGCGGGCGCGCGGCGGGTAGCGTGCGCCACGCGCTTCATCTCCTTCCTCCGTTTGCTTTGCATGGACAGCACGAGTCAGTCAGTCCTTCCTCCCCCGGGCCAGCCCAGGCCAGGCGAACCGAAGCAGCAGCCACAGCCGCCCCTCCTCCCCCACACTAACCTGTAACGCCCGCCGTCAACAGGATACGACGCGGATATTCCAACCGCCGCGCTCGCTCTCTCCCTCTTCCCGGTGCCTTGCCTTCCATAAATAACCAGCAGCCACAAGGCGCGGCATCTCACCTCCAAAAGTTCTCCATTTCCAATTCCTCCAGGCAGGCAGTCTCTCTCTGTCTCTCTCCCGCTCGATCGGCTCCATCCAATCCAGCCATGGCGTCCCGCTACGAGGGTCGAGGTGACCGTCGGCTCCGCGCGCGACCTGAAGAACGTGAACTGGCGCAACGGCGACCTGAAGCCGTACGCCGTGTTGTGGATCGACTCGGGCGCGAAGGTGTCCACCCGCGTGGACGTGGAAAGCGGCGAGTCCCCGACGTGGGACGACAAGCTCCTCGTCCCGCTCCCGCCCCTCGTCGTCCCGCCTCGACGACGCCATCCTCTACGTCGACGTCGTCCACGCCAACGCCGGTGAGGGCGTCAAGCCGCTCGTCGGCTCCGGGCGCCTCCCGCTCCGCGACGTCCTCGATGACGACGCCGCCGGCGGCGTGGGCGGCGGGCGCGTCTCCCGCACGCTCCGCCTCAAGCGGCCCTCGGGGCGCCCGCAGGGGAAGCTCGACGTCCGCGTCGCCGTCAAGGAGCCGGCGCGGGTACTACGAGCCCAACCCTTACCCGGCACCAGGGTCCTACTCCTCCTCCGCTTCCGCTCGCGACCCCTACGCCGCCGGCGCGTACGGCCGGCGGTGCGTACGGCTCTGGCGGCGGCGGGTACGGTGGTGGATACGGATCAGGCGGGTACGGCGCGGCCGCGCAGCCGTACAGCGCGGGGCCCCCGCCGGCAGGGTACCCATCGCCCTACGGCGCCGCGCCGCCGCCTGCTCAGCCAACTGCTTACGGAGGAGGCGCGTACGGGGCCGCTCCGGTCGGCGCCGCCGTCAGGACCCGAACTTGACGAAGAAGAACAGCAAGATGGGCGTGGGCACGGGCGTGGCGGTGGGCGCCGCCGCGGGCCTGCTGGGCGGCCTGGCCCTGGCGGTGGCGCCAGCTACCTGGAGGACAAGTTCGAGGAGAACGTGGCGGAGAGGGTGGAGGAGAACCTCGAGAGGGAGGACTCGTACGGCGGAGGGTACGACGACTACGGCGGCGACGACTACTGATCGTCCGTCCCTTCCCTCCCCTTCCATCCTCTGCCCGATTGCCTGCCTGCCTGCCTGCCTGCCGAGTCAAAATTTGTCCGTCCATTGAAATCGTCAATAATTAAGCTTCCTTATGCTTATGCTCAAAAAAACAAAAACAAAAAAAAAGAATTTAGCTTTCTTTTTTTTTTACCCTTTCAATTGAGAAAGAGTTTCCTGTCTTTGTGGTGTCTCTTTGCTGTAATGACTTGATTTAAGTTATTAATGAGGTGAGGAATGAAATCGAGTCCAATGAGTTGGCGTCATAAACACTAGAGATCAAATTATTATATCCTTGTAATGCAAGATCATTAAGACGACGGTGATGACGACACCGTGGCTTGAGAAATCTTTTTCGATGGAGGAATGGATAGCGACTAGTGGGATATCTCTGTGGTAAATTGGATTGCTGGTGGACGCGACGACCTCAACTGCAATTGCAGCTGGTGGACGTTGCCGTGCCGTGCCCATCGAAATTCCGAATATGTACCGAAAAGAAGCAAATGCTCCCTAGTGGTCGTCATCGCCGTCGTCTACAGATAACAGAAAGAAATTTGGAATACCAAACATGAAATGACTCGGTACAGATATTACGTTAGATGTATTGGAAAGATAGAAATGTAATACAATAAATATAGAAATCACAGATAAATTGAATTAGAAATTGAAGATTAATAATAACGAATAAAATGAGAAGGAGATTAAATTTATACTAATAATGTAGTCAACACAAAAAGGAGATGTAGGAAATGGCCGAATAACACAAAAGAAACAATAAAAAAAGTGCTGCTCGTCGCCGTTGCTGGTCGCTTGCTTCCTCTGTCGTCCATTGTATCTATCGCATACCAATTCTGACCTCTGCAGATGGTCTTTTACTTGGGTTTGCCGCTCTCCAATCCAGTTGATTACCTTCCTTTGTTGGACGTTG
This sequence comes from Oropetium thomaeum, assembly GCA_001182835.1. NCBI lineage: Eukaryota > Viridiplantae > Streptophyta > Magnoliopsida > Poales > Poaceae > Oropetium > Oropetium thomaeum. The sequence continues at coordinate 36,020 of LFJQ01000226.1, read as the reverse complement.
ACGCCTGCCAGTAGCAAAAAAAAAAAAAAAAAAAAAAAAAAAAAAAAAAAAAAAACAGAGAGAGAGAGAGAGAGAAAGAAAGGGAAAAAAAAACCAAACGGAGATCCATCATCACTCCATCTTTTTCTGCACGTGCCAAAACAAATAGCTGTATCCATCTAAACGTGCTTTAAAATTTTTGTGTGTAATTCATAATACGACGGGCAGCAGAGTTTTTTGAAAGTTTTTAGCAACGTATGAATCTGTTCTTCGTGTCGTTTTCAATATATGTAGTTAATGCCCAAAACGGCAATGTATAAAAAATCCTCTGCATTTCCCTACTTAATTTGAAGAAGTAACTATGTTACTGTATCAATCGTCTTTCCTTTTTTTTTTTCTCTAGTGACGAGGAATGTATGTCCTGTTACACTGTAATCACAAATGCATGCAAAACTAATCAATGAATATTGAAGCATGGCTTTTGCAATGTCTTTTTGATTTAGGCTTGGTCCCTGGTTTTGGTTGTAATCTTTAATTTTTAGAGGAGGGACAAAGAAAGGGGACAAAAGGGACAACAGTATAGAGGTTTTGGAGAGTAATCGCACGTAGTGTTCATTGATCTCAGGGGTATAAGAACAGGTACATGGGGCCGTTGCCCATGATCTAGTGAGGATACACGCACGGAGACGTGCCATAGGAACCGGTCAGCCTAACAGACAAAGAATTATCATTCTCTACCCCCCCCCCTCAGTTTGTACGTCGCTATAGATGCCACAAACTGGTTCTGGTTCTAAAAATCTTCAAAAACTGCTGTTGGAAGACCCTTCGTCATGATGTCTGCAACTGGTGTTGTGTAGGAACATGTAGAATCCGAAGTTCTCCCAGGGCGACTTTTCACGAACAAAATGTATGTCTAGTTCGACATGTTTTGTGCGTCGATGATGTACCGGGGTTTTGTGTCAGGTACACTGCTGATATGTTGTCACAATAGATCACCGTTGCCTTGCGGACCATGATGTTCAGCTCTTGAAGAAGGTGTTGTAGCTGGCAGCACTGAACGGTCGCGTTGGCAACTGCCCTGTACTCCGCCTCGGCGCTTGAACGAGACACAGTTGTTTGCCGCTTGGATGACCACAATACCAATGAGTCGCCGGAGGAACACACAATAGCCAGACGTGGAGCGCCTGGTGTCTGGGCAACCGGCCCAGTCGACATCTGAATAAGCTGTGATCTCAAGTTTGGATGAAGCATGAAGGTGAATGCTATGTCTAGTGGTACCTCGAATGTAGCGGAGCATACGTTTCACCAGTGCCCAGTGAGCGTCGCGGGGACCATGCATGTATAAACACACTTGATTGACGGCATAAGCTATGTCTGGCCTTGTGAGGTGAGATATTGTAGAGCCCTAGTGATGCTGCGGTAGAAGGACGCTTCTCCAGCAAGGGTGCCAGCAGAAACAGAGACCTTTGGCTTAGTGTCGACTGGCGTTGGTGCAGCTTTGCAGTTGTTCATGCCGGCGCGCTCTAGGAGCTCTTCAGCATATTTCTCTTGATGCAGGTAGAAGCCAGATGACGTTCGCTTGACATGAATGCCCAAGAAGTAGCTTAGTGGCCCCAGATGCTTCAGTGCAGAAGCTGTACCCAAGTGTCTGATGATGCGCTCAAACAGTCCAGTTGTTGACGCCATGAGAACAATATCGTCGACGTACAACAGGAGATATGCAATTTCAGTACCTTGCCGGAGCACAAACAGTGACGAGTACGACATGGTTGTTTTGAAACCAAAGGACTTGATCTCAGTGGCAAAGCGCTGGTACCAGGCCCGTGGAGCCTGTTTCAGCCCATGCAGCGACTTGGATAGTAAGGAGACGTGGTCGAGGTGTTCCTTGTCAATGAACCCAGCTGGTTGATGGCACGCGCTCCGACAGTTCACCGTGCAAGAACGCATTCTTGACGTTAAGTTGATGTACCGGCCAGTGCTTGGACGCTGCGATTTGTAGGACAGTGCGGATGGTGCCCGGCTTAACGACAGGGGAGAATGTTTGGTCGAAGTCGATCCCCTGTCATTGCGTGAACCCACGAACGACCCAGCGCACCTTGCGGCGTTCTAGCGTGCCTTCGGGGTTTAGTTTGTTCTTGAATATGCACTTGCCGGTGATTACATTGGGCCGGATGGACGTGGAACAAAAGACCACGTCCGGTTCTGTGCAGAGCTGAGCACTCTTCTTTCATGGCGCAGAGCCACCCAGGATCACGTAGGGCCGCGTTAACGGATGTTGGGGGCGGCGTTAACCGTACGCTCTTGTCGGTGCGACAGGCATTGCACGTTGTCGGATTTTACACACTAAAAAATCAAATTGTCTAAGATGCGGTGGAGCTGGCCATGTCCTGGATGCCCAAGTCATGCATGCCACAGGTCGGTGTCGTGGGCGGCAAGGAAGTTGTGGGCGTCAGCCTGTTTATTGCTGGTGGAGCGAAGGGGATATAGATAGCCCGGAGGAGTCACAACGGAGAAGAATCGTCCGGGTTCTGAAATCCTTTATGGAAAACAAAAAGGGTCAAACGTGACAGCAACCCAATTGTCACGCGTCGGAGCACGAACAGAGATAAGATTCTTAATCAGATGTGGCGAAATTAAAACATTGTGCAGGCGTAGGGGTTAATGTCAAGTGTGAAGGAGTGACGATCCAACGCAAGAGACAGACAAGGGAGCACTGTTGCCAATGACAATTGTGGTGGGAGTTGGGGAAGGGAGAGGAGTTTGGAGTATACCCGGAGAGTTTGCCATGTGGGAGCTTGCAGCGGTGTCCATGACCTAGTCACCACTGCCTTGGACCTGGTCAGAAGGTGGTATGCCGTTCAAGGCGTAGAGGAGTCCGGCTGGCAACCGGAGGAGGAGGCGCGAAGTAGGCGTTCATGTTGGGGAAGCCAGGGAATGTTGGGGCAGCCGAGCCGGGAAACATTGGTGCAGCCATCCCGAGGAATGTTGAGGCAGCCAAGGCGTGTTGGGCCGTGTTGCCGTGATACAACGTCATGGCGTTGTGGCATCGCTAGATGGGCATTGGCCAGGCCTGAACCATGCCGGTCCATGGGTTCGGTGGCGGCCCCAGTGTTGGGCGCGGGCCGCCGGTGGTTGCGCCACCAGTCTTCTTGCCATCATTCGGGCGACGGCGCTTGTGTCGATCACCATCGTTGCGGTTGTTAGACGAGGAGGAGGAGGTGGCAGGTGCTGTCGTGGTTGACGCCGAGTCAAACGAGGCTGTGCCCGCAGCGACGAGCGTTGTGGGCACAACCATCTTGCTACTATGAAGTTGGCGAGCCTCGTCCTGAGCGATGTAGTCGCGGGCTGCGTGGAAGTTTGGCATCGGCTTCAGAGTGGTGAGCACGGAGATGGCATGATTGAACTTGGGGTTCAAACCACGCAGCATGTGGAGCACCAGGGACGGGTCAGACACCGGGTGTCCGAGGTCGCGCAGGAGATCAGTGATCTGTTTGATCCGGCTGTAGTATTCATCGATGGACATGTCACCTTGGTAGAGGGTGTGAAGATCTTGGAGGGCGTAGATGGCGCGCTGGTCGCGTGTCGAGGAAGAGCGCACGGATCGGCATCCAAAGGGCGAGCGCAGTTGATTCCGGAGCCTGGATCATCTTCGTGAGATCCGGCATCACCGAGTTGTAGAGCCATGGTACGACGCATTGGTCGATCTAGAGCCGCTTGGGGTCGTGCCACATCGCCTGCAGATCGACGGTGCCATCGACATAGTCCGAAAGGCCGAACTTTCGGAACGTAGCGTTGAAGAATGAATTCCAAATGGAGAAGTTGCCATCGCCGTAGCCGAGGACGATGTGCGAACGTTCATGTGCTGGATGGCGGAGACGGCAGCGCGAGTTGTGGCAGAGTCAGCAAAGGGATTCTGGGATGAGCTGATCGACAATGTTTGGGCTCGTCGCGATTGGAGAGCAGAGGAAGAGAGGAAAAGAATTGAGAGTTAAGCTGATACCATATAGAGGTTTTGGAGAGTAATCGCATGCAATGTTCATTGATCTCGGGGTATAAGTACAGATACATGGGGCCGTTGGCCATGATCTAGTGATCCTAAAGATCAGAAGTGGATACACGCACGGAGACGTGTTGTAGGAACCGGTCAACCTAACAGACATGAGAATTATCATTCTCTACAAACAGGTCTCACTGCTGTGCATTAGAGCTCATGTTGATCTGATATTACGCTTCACTACTAAACATGGCTAGTTTTTATCGCTTCATTCAAACCATCATGTTGTTTAGAATTTAAAAATGCAAAAAATTGACTGTTGGGAGCTGAAAGATGAAAGGTCGAGAGAAAAACGAGAAAAGGGGCCCGTGGAAAGCCGGAAATGCAAACAACATCTTGGGCTGATGAACTGATGGGCCGATGGAGAGCTAATGTTACGTTCCCTAACAGCGCGGTAAACTAAAAAATTGATGTCTGACTGGGACAACCAACACACTTGAACCGAGTCCACACGAACAGCAAAAAGACGGTCAACATTTTACGAGCCTGCTGCACTATCTTCACTCGTTTTCTTCCTTGAAGCTTCCCCATTCCCTCAAACACCTCTCTCTTCTCCCGCAACTTTCTTCTTCCTTTCCGTCGTCGTCTCTTCTTCCCTTCTACTTCCCTTCTTCTTCTTTGCCGGCCGTCCTCCCGTTCTGTACGCACACACCGCACAAGTATTCCTTTCGCCGAAGCATCACCCGCCGCTGCTCGCCATGCCCGCAGTCTGGGAGGAGCGACAAGCTCATTCATATCATCGTCCTTGTCCTTGATCACTCCCGCTCCCGTCCGCCTTACTATATTTAACCATCGATGATCCGCGGAGTTTACTAAGGTACTAGGATAGGATGCAAGATGATACGGTGAGCGCCGCCGCCGTCGTTCTGGCTGCCGCCGCGAGGAGCAGCACAGGCCTCGTCCCCACCACCAGCAGGCCGACGATCGCGCTTGCTCCGCCACGGTATGTCGTATCTGCTGCGTCGCCGCCGGTTCCTGGTGTCCTTATTACTACCTAATGAAGTTAATTAATTAGCCAGATTAAATTAAGCTATTACAGTAGTTTGACCCATGTGTTGGTCTTTCCCTTCCTGTTCATGACTGCCGGTCAACATAAGAATCAACACACGATTACAGTCATCTCAAATCTCAGGGCGCAAAGAGTTTGGTGGGTGGGTGTGGGTTGGGGGGGGGGGGGGGGGGGGGGATGCGCTTCTAGGGAGGCTGCAGCAGTAAACACCGTATAGGAATTTCATTCGAATCGGTTCAATTTAACCAAAAAAACATAGAATTCAGAAAGAAATTTGAAGATTTCCTTAGGTTTTCTGCTCATCGAAGCGCTGTCCGTACCCACTAGTTTGTCAAAAAAACTGAAGTCTGCTTAAAATTTGCATTTTACTCTTTTTACAGTAAGTATGGGCCGTGTGCGATTCCGGAATGTTTCATTATTGTTGAAGAGAAGTCCTTTACAAACGTGCCACTGGTCTATCTCAAAAAGAAAAAGAAAAAACCGTGCCATTGGTTCCCTCCTTTTTATTCAGGAAAAAAAAAGCATTGGCATAAACTGCCTACTCTGCTTCAGTTTACTGTTTGTCTTAGGAAGGAAATCCATGCTCGCAGTGGCCACCACTGTTTTTCTGAAAGAGGATTATTGTTTGTATCTATGAGCATAACGCCGTCTGAATTTAATCTCATGCACTAGTAACATAGAGCTCGCACTAACTAATTCAACATAGAGCTCCCATCCCAGCAAGAAAACAGAGCAATTAATGAATGAATGGTCTTGCACATATGGCGTCATCATGGATATAATTTGGCTGGCATTTTACTGGATTATGGAATTGCATGCAGAAGACGAGATGGTGGTTGCGCCTCAAGGCAAAGATGCTGTGTTTCAGAGCTCCTCATCCCCATGGCACGGCGGCAACCCGCACCGCATCGCTGCCTACGCGTCGCCGGAGCCCGCGCAGCAGAGCACCAGCAGATATCAGTACCACCACCACACCCACCACGCGACGCGACCGGCAGTGGCCTTCGTGGCGCCGCCGTCGTCACCGGCCTCGTCGCTGCTCACCTCGGAGGCGCCGTCGCCCGTGCAGGTTCTCCACCTGAACGCCGCGAACGCCTACGACGACAGCTCGCCCACCGCGTCCATCTTCGCCGTGGGCCCGTACGCGCGCGAGCCGCAGCAGCTGGTGACGCCGCCGACCTTCTCCGCGGGCCTCACGGAACCGTCCACCGCGCCGGTCACGCCGCCGCCGGAGCCCTCCATCCACCAGCTGCCGGCGGCGGGGCTGTCGTCATCGTCCCCGGAGGTGCCCTTCGCCCGGTTCCTCTCGCCGTCCTTCCAGGGCCACTACTACCAGATGCTGCTGCAGCAGCCCGGGAGCCCCATCGGTGGCGGCGGTACTACTACGACGCTCGTTCTGTCGCCGGTGTCGACGTCGTCTATGTCGCCGCCGCCGCCCTGGATGCAGATGCACCACCGGTGCAGTGAAGAGGAAGAAGGGTCGCCGCCGCCGAGCGGGGAGTTTGTGTTCGGCAGCAGGGCGACGGGCGACTGGACGTTTGTGGAGGGTGGTGAGCTCGGCGGACGACGCTCGCCGTGTGGATCCACCGTATCTAATGCAGACGACGCGGCGGAGGACGGTGGCAACGAGCAGTGGCCCTTCCGTTCTTCCTTCCGTAATTAACAAACGGTTCCTGATCCTTTCCGGTTCCGTTCCTTCTAATCAGCAAAGCAGCTGCCTGAGCTTGTGGAAGAAGAGAGAGCAAAAGGTTCCTAATTCGAACTGCTCTGCTCTGCAGGGTGGATGATTGCTGTTTATGATGTCCCCGTCTTATTTCTGACTATTTATACGGTCGGTAGTCAGTTTGTATATATCCATATTATAGAAGAAGAGAGTTTAATTTGTACTTTAACATCGTGTAAAAATTCATAGCCTAAAATTTAGTTTAGTTGTTCTGTTAGATAAAATGTCTCAGTTGATGATACAGTAGTGTGTGTTATTGGTTACTTGTACAGATCACGCCCAGTGCTGTCTCTCTGCTGTTTACATTTGTTATACGGTACATTTCCATCTTCAATGTGGTACTGTTACTTCTTCCACAAAATATTTGAAACAGTTCATTTTTAACGGCACATTTTTCACTAAAATTAAAATATGATCTATATTTTGCATATTTAAACTATTTTTTCCCCTTCTTGTCGACTTATGGTATAGAAACTTGAGGTTGATACTCATGTCAAATCATCAAACTGATGAAAGGGACAGTATTTTGCTTTCTTCTGACCCATCCAAAGGCCGTGTTCAGTCCAACATGACGTAACAGCGGTCCGGTGTATATGCATGCAACATTTATTTTTTATATTAGAGTATAAAAGATCGGTCTCTATGCAAACATGATAACGTGCGCACAAGTTTGGATAGACGATGAGATGAACAATCTTTCTCTTGTACAAGACAGAACAAAAAGAGTCTCAGATAGTATAATCCAAGAGAAGAGTCCAGTGTTCTTACATGCAGCAAGCATCAACTTGTGAGTAAATGTCGGACATTTCTAACGAACAAAATGTTTTGCAAACTAGCACCAATCTGTGCAGGAACATTTTTTTTTAAACTGTGTCCGGACTCTTGAGTCCAATGATGAATATTGAATATGACTGGAGCTGTGACTGGACCTATTTTTACTGGACTCGATCACGCTTATTTGTGCAGCTGGACCAAGAAAAAAAAAGGGCAAAGTTTTATAACAATACGAGCTTACAAAGCAGCAGGACACTATGGAGGAATTCATCGCTTCGTCTTTCGTACAGACAAAACAAATTAGAGACAGAGCATTCGACTACTCCTTGTTAATCTTCTACGAGAGCGATGTATAAATATAGAGCCAGACCATGTCGTCTCCACACAAATCAACCAAAGCGCCTTACCATCCAGAGCAGGTTGCATCGGTAAATCTTCGATTCGGCGGCCAGTTCTAGAGAGATCGTCGTAGAAGATGGTGTCGTCCAAAGCCATGCTCTCCGTGCTCTTGGCTTTCTCCGTCGTGGCGGCGGCGACGCTGCCGCCGACCGCGGCGGCGTCGAGGGTGCAAGCAGGATTCAAGCCGCAGGCTGGTGCCGACGAGAGTCATCAGGACGAAGCACCATCAGCTGAGCCACTGCTAGATCCGACGGCGGCGGCCTCTGGCGCCACCGCCGGCTCATCCCCGGCGCTTCCCGGCCTCCACGGCGGCTTGCTCCCACAACCCGGCCTCGGTGTCTTAATCGGTGGCCTGCTGTTCCCACCGTTCGGCGGCCTGATCCGCGGCCTGCTGTTCCGGCCGCAACAGCCGTCGGCGAGCCCGCCGCCGACGGAGTGCATCTCATCGCTGGTGGACCTGTTGCCGTGCACGGACTACCTCACCAACCTGACCGTGCTGACGCCTCCGGGCGAGTGCTGCGACGGCCTCAAGTCGGTGATCAGCGACGCGCCCATCTGCCTCTGCCACGCCACCAACGGCGACATCAACAGCTTCCTGCCGAAGCCCGTCGACCGCGTGCGCATGCTCGTCCTCCCGATCGCCTGCGGCACCGCGCTCCCGTTGCAGACGCTCCTCACGTGCTCCTGTAAGTTGCGGAATTATCTCTATGTCATAACAGCTTTAATAAATCAATAATAAACCGGTGCCAGTATCTATATTTACCTCTTTCTTTTTAAAATTTTTCTTTTATTCTTTTGACAGCGTCTCATGTGCCGCCCATCATGCCTCCCGTCCCTACATCGCCAACGATGACGACACCTGAAGCGACATCGCCGTAGCGTTCGTCAAGAGAGCTCATGGATCCGGACCAGTTGTTTGATCACATAGTTCATCAATTGTCTTCCTAGTACTCCGTAGTAGTAGTTGTGTAACATACGGATCATTATACTAGTACTGTAACATACCGATGATAGGGGTACGTAAGAGTCATGTAACGATTTTTGGCGTCAATAATGGAGTAGTAGTACTTATTATATGTCGGATTCTATGTTGAATTCTATCCGACTGCCTCGGTTTTGCATTGCTTACACTACGATCGTTTTCCCGGCAGCGAGAGCGTGTCCTGCGTCCCGTATCTAGAACGCCGCCACCCCCACGGCCGGGTCGTCGGGCGGTGTTCTGGAAGCTGACGTCGTACGCCGCGCGCGACGCCGTCGTCGGCAAGCGTGGCGCTGCGGAACGTGCCGCCGCCGCAGCTGGAGGTTGCGCGCCTCGGCGTGGGTCCGGCCACCGACGCGGTCAGAACGAGGCTGGCGTTGTGCAGGCTGGCCATCTCGGCCAGACGGCCACCGACACTACTCGTCGTACTTGCGCCGCCGTCGCTGGTGCTGGCTGGGGTCGGTGTGCTGCCAGGCGGAGCAGGGAGACGGTAAAGTAAATTTGTAGCAATCCGTAATGCATTCTTCTTCTTCTTTTCTTCTTCTTCTTCTTCTTCTTTTTAAATTTGACGAAGGAATTCATTCCTCAGCTTGTTTCGAGAATTTCAATTTATTTTTTCGTGCATCTCTTATTTGCAACCCTTGCGTGTGCTACTGCTCGCCAGAAAGCATTCTATCCTGAGCTGAGATCATAGTCATAGGTCGTGCACAAGAAGAACCCACAAACCAAGCAGTCCGTGCGTCCCGCCTCGCCGATGTCCACCGCCGGCAATTCCTGGGTTGAGCACTTTTCGTTGGAAGCCTCCAATACGAGGATGTTGGAGAGGAGAGAAACAAATGGGCCGGACCATCGGACGTTTGCTTGTTTTCCTTCCTTCTGGCCCAATGCACCCCGGGTTTGGTTCCTGGCAATTACGAGAGTGAGCGAAAGTGAAAGTGCCGGACGGGACCAGATCTCGTCGCCGGCGCCATGGACCCGAGCCGCCCGCTTCTGGGGCGCGGTAGCTTCCTCTCCTCCTCCGTCCACGCCGTCGCGGGGGTTCTCGTCGTCGCTGCCCTCCTTCTCCTCGCGCTGCTGCGCGTCCCCAACTTCGTCTCTCCGCCTCATTACCAACGTCATCAGCAGCAGTTTGCAGCCGCAGCCACCGCCGCAGCCGCAGAGCTGCGACCCCGACTCCCCGCTCGACTGCGCCGACCCGCGGCTGTTCCACCTCATGATGCGCAGGGCCATCGACGCCTTCCCCGCAGTCCACTTCTCCCGCTTTGGCCGCCCCGTCCCCGGCGACCCCCCGTCCGCCTCCTGCGACATGGCGTGGCGCGCCCGCTCCGACTCCGACTCCCCCACCAAGGCCACCACCAAGGACTACCGCCGTTTCGCCGTCGCCCGGGACCCCCACACCTGCGCCTACTCCGTCCTCTCCATCGGCGAGTACCACTCCGGCCCCAACGCCCGCAAGCCCCGCCGCGGCGCCACCAACGCCACCATCGTCGCGCCGCCGCCCCCGCCCGCGCTCTCCCGCGACCAGTTCTCCCGGGGCGCCTACCTCGCCTACCTCGGCGGCGGCGACCGATGCAAGCCCATGCCGCACTACCTGCGCAGCCTCCACTGCGCCCTCGCTGAGGCGCGCTACCTCAACCGCACCCTCGTCCTCGATCTCACCCTCTGCCTCTCTGCCTCGTACACCGACGCTGGGACGGGGTACATGCCAGAGGAGGGCAAGAGCCTTGCCTTCTACGTCGACGTCGAGCACCTACATTCCCAGGTTCCCATCATCCAGGACACGCAGTTCTGGACGGATTGGCGCAGATGGGGGGTTCGGGGCCAGCTCACGGCGCGGCTCGTTGAGGACGCCAGGATCGCACCTGTCAAATTCTCCAAGGCCAGGGACACCCTCATCGTCAGGAGGTTTGGAGATATCGAGCCAGGAAACTACTGGTACAATGTGTGTGAGGGTGAGGACAAGCTAATGCTCCTCCCATTGAGGGGGGTAATTCGTTGGGCGCCAAGCTTGATGCACATTGTGGATGAAATCATCTTAAGGATGCAGGGTGATTTTGATTCAGTCCACGTTGGTACCAGCAGTGAGGACCTCACACAGAGGATTCAGGAAGGTGTTGATGCAGGGCGGCAACTGTACGTTGCTGGGGCTGGATCCAACACTGCTTTGGTGCAGGATCTTAAGGTGAAGAACAGAGTGCATCACCTTGATGAGTTTGAGGACTTGTGGGGGACTGACAGCAAGTGGTTCTTGGAGATGAAGAGGCTCAATGGTGGGGTTCCTGTAGAGTTTGACGGTTACATGCGTGAGGTGGTCGATAGAGAGGTCTTCCTCAAAGGGAAGAAGAAGGTGGAGGTGCTCTGATGATATGGTTTTTGTCCATTTTTGTTTTCCTCCAAGATAAGTTGTTGAACAAGAAGTTGTGCAAGTCAAGCACGAGGATCATCATGTCTGGATTTAGTTGTTAGACATGGCTGTAGCTGATTTAACTAGCCCCTATCACATTCACGTAAAATTTTGGTAACAATCAGTGTATATATAGACCCATTTAATTGATTGATGCTGCACGTTTTCTGTAAGAAGGATATGTATTTCTTTCCACTGTCATGTCTGATATCCTATTGATTTCATTTCACATCACCTATCTTATATGCCTTCCACTAGACTGAAATACTCTGCAAACACGACCTGTTTGATTTGTATGGATGCTCTACCGTTTGTAGTGATAGTGAAACAAAACGACAGCTATGAATCCCAAGCTGATGGGGAATGGGTCAATCCACTTGTACTTCTACACATTGCTTGCTAACTAATGTCACATGTGCTGTCTTCCTTACATTTGATGTAGGCTACAGGAAACTGAACTATAGAATGAGATAATTTGGATTTCTAGAGTTGGACATGCAATCTGTTTCTGAATCATACAATTGAGATAACTCCTGCATTCATGCCATATGCTTCACCTGCAATCCTGAATCCAGATAACTTGTCAGAAATCCTGTACTCAGTATAAGAGGTACACTGGAACACATAGGTATTAGCCATAGTAGCCAAAAAATAAATTGTACATTGAGCTTGTACTAACTTGCTATGAAATAACACCTTTTCCTCAGAAATGACCTAAGGACGATGCTGAAGTCTGTTTCAAAGGGTTTGGTAATGGATTGAAAATTTTGGATATGATTTGGTAAAACCTGGACTTTCTTCTCACTGGACCATTCATCATAGAAGCTTGGCAACTGTAGCACTGGGATTTTAGTAACAGTTGGGTTGTTTGAAGAAACATATCAGGTTATGGCCATCCATGAACGATGCCTCAAGGTCTTCGATGACAGCAATTGACAGAAATAACTGTGAAATTCTGAATAGGCAATCACATTAAGGAAAGGTGGAATGGAGGAGGTACAGACGAGATAGAGCAGAATGCACGCAAATGAGCAGTTGATCATGATGGTATTTACTTGAGGCTTGAGAACTATAAGTAAAGGACGTGGAGGACTGTACCCTGCAGATAGTAGGTGATCCATGACTAGTGCAACAAACAGGTCCACTCTGATTTCAACCTGTTCAGTACACCCTCCAAAAGTAATTTGCTGCACTGCAGGTTCTTTAATTGTCTTGGAGATGTACTCGATCCCTTTCAGAAATAACACCCCTTTTTACCTTCAGTTTTTTGGGTTTTTTTTTTTTTGTCTTTCATCATTTGTCTTCTCTGTTTTTAGTTGTCTCTGTTTGCGTTGGTTCTCATGGATTTCATCTATAGCCTACCTCAACTTGTTTGAGACTAAAAGGTTTGGTTGATTGATCGGAGATGTACTCAATCTTTGGGGATTCTTCTGATTTTTTTTTTCAAACTCCTAAAATTGCCAACAAGTAATGCAAATTCAACTCTTCAGCATGGAAGCTAAAAATGGACGCCGCAGACTCTTTTGCTGAAGATTATTACTGGTAGCAAAGAAGTCTTACAGTAGCTGGAGGCATAGTTCCAACACTGCTAGTTTTGCTGCGCTGCTGATGTAAACAATTCTACTGATCTGAGATTACAGTGTTATTGTGATATACAGAGATCACAACTATGAGTTTTTGTGACAAGTACAGAAAAGTAACGCTAATTATTCCTCTGCAAGAAATCCCATACAATTACAGTTTTCAACTAATCCCTGCAAGTACTCGACTCCCAACGAAGAAGAAAGTGGAGAGGCCAATGATGAGATTGTTACATTGCTTTGGCCCTGACGTAAGTTTCTTTGAGCATGGGTGCACACTGGATTATAACACGGGCACCAGAAGCAAGCCTACAATGGTTTAAAACAAGGTTCAGTCCCTCACAATAAAAATCAACAAAATTTGTGCACTGGCTTACTCAACAGGTTGCAGTATTACTCACTGTTCTTCAATCTTGACCACCTTTTGTTTTTCATCAATAAATGAAACTATTTTGGGAGATCTTGTTTTTGCTGCTGATGGATCGCTGATGCTCTTACTTCTTGACAAGGTCGTGGATGATGATTCATTGCCACATTCATTATGCTCGGTGTTGTTATGCTTGACATCTGTGGTTATGGTTACTAAAGTTTCACTTGCGGATTGCTTGCACGGCGCCATTCTGATTATTTGTGGGACAGTTCTGGTTCTGCACTCCAAATTCTCTGAATTCCCTTTGTTTGAGGTCTGTTTTTCAGAAACTCTGCAATCATAATGGTAAAGGAGGTAACTATTGAGAAGTGAAGATAGATGTTTGATGGTCATGGAGTAAGTTTGTTGGTTGTAGACTAAAATTGAGTTGGGCCTCACGAATGGTTGGTTCTGACTGTCTTGCATCTTACCAACATCAGAATGAATGAAGAATATAGAACAACGAAAGGATCAAGTAAAATAAAAAAAAAATGTAAGAAAGAATAGGAGCTGTGCAAACATGAGTACCTATCTGGTTCATGTGATGTGGCGGACATCCCTTTGCCTGAGCCATCCCCCTTGGACACAGTTTGAGGCATGCTCCACCTGCAACTGCAATTTCCATCACCTGATTCAACAACTTTGATCATCCCAGAGGCTTCCGGGCGCCTGATGAGCGCACCAAGGGGACACAAGACTGGAGATGATGGTGGCGGCTCAAGATGATGCGACAATTGCTGGGGCTTGTGTGTTGTGCGTATGAAGCCACAGGTAGGCTGATTCCTCATGGACATGGTTGATGCTGACCCACAAGCCACGAGCCGCATCAGCAGGTTGGCTGGCTTCAACCTCACGCCCAGCGAATGCACTGCTTCTGTGTCATCCAACAACGAGCACTCATCATCCTCTAATATGATTCTTGTACGAGGGTCACTGCAGCCACCTCTCCTGACAAGAGCTTCAGCCCTTATCATGGACTCCAAGGTCTTGCTCCTTCCTCCACTAGCATCCTTTGTCCTGCTTTTATTATGTTGAAGTTCTCTCCCTGTGGCTACTCCATCTGTTTGTTCCTCAGTGTCTTGCACTGCGATATTGGTGCTCTGCACAAGCTTGTTAGGCATGCGACGAGGTGGAGGACTAGGAGAGCTTCCACTGCCTGACGATGAAGGCGTGCTTCCTCCTGATTGTCTCTTTGTTGGCTTATCAGTGGGAGAGGAGGAGCTTCCTGAAGAGCTTGAACGAGCTGCCTCCTCCTTGTCGCTCTCCTTACTTGTGGAGGAGGAAGATGGTGATACTGAAGACATCGCTTGCTGTGGCTGTTGCAGTTGCTGCAGATGTGGTGGTGGAGGAGATGACGATGATCGATTAGCCATCCAACCTGCTTGCTGTGAAACCCCGGCAGGACCTGGCGATTCTTCTTCAGCCATTGGCTCTACACACTGGGCCACCTGTGGGACAATGGTTACATTGACACTCTGCTGTTGGTGATGATCTGAAACAGAAACTCACATGTGTCAGACATGCATCAATCTTCCTCGCAAAAAAAGACATGCATGCATCCAGTAAGTGGCTCTTCATGAATTAAATAAGCCCAAATCTATGTATGTACGGCTAATTGAATGGAAATTGGCCTACCTGCAGGTGTTGGTGAGTGGCGGACGGGCAGGAGAGATCCCTTGAGGACGTACTCGCTGCTACCCTGAGCCGGGAGCAGCACGTCATGCTCGGATACATCGTGCCACACAAATCCGGTCTTGTATTTCCTGTTCCGTTGCAATAAACTCGTTCATCGGTTGGCCCAGCTGCTTTTTTTTCCTTGGCACAAGCAAACATTTAATTTTGAGAGGTGGATTGATGGTTTTACCTTTTGCAGGACCAGGAATACATGGAGGCCATGCCCTTCCCTCTAAGTGCGTCCAGCCGGTGTATCACATCTGCGTCACGCATACAGTATAGATATATTTGAAGAAGCAGTGGCAGTGAATTACAAGAATACTCTACATGATTGGCCGCACAATTTGGATCCCAGAGACAAATGGAACTGCCTATATATAATTCAGCAGTAATACAATAATAGGTTAGAAGAGATTGAATGGCTGACCTCTCAGGTAGAGGGAGTGGTTTGGGGAGGCCAGGGTGAGCTCCATCAAGTGTGGGTGCTCCAGATGGCGGCCGTGGCGGCACAGGTAGTACAACACCGTCACCCTCCGACGGCACCTCCCCTCCATTGCTGGCTGGTGAGTGATTGCTTCTTCCTCAGACGGCATGGATTCGTCGTCTTCCAACTAGTTGCTGAGGAGGAACCAATGCCAGGCGGTGAGCATGTGCTGTGTTTCTCCCAGTGCAGTGTGGCGTGGCTGTATGGTGGATTGGAGCGAATCAAGCAGGGGGCTGGATCGCATATATAAACCGGGAAGAGAAGAACCATCGCTCCAAGGACACTACAGTCAGATTGTAGCTGTGTACTGCCCGTGCCCGGTCCAGCCGACCAGTACAAATACGGTTCTGTACATGAGGAGGTAGCAGGTACTCTTTTTATCATTTGGTAAAGCTAAAAGTAAAGCAGCAGCAGGCACGTATACGGCGAGCAGCTAGCTGTGGCGTTGCTGGTCGCTACCAGCATTCACATGGGCACAGGTAAATTGCTTGCTGAGTACTAGTCGAGTAGCGGACATGCTGTACCGTAAGGTTGGTTGGGAGGCTGATTCGGTTGCAGGTTTTAAAAGGTGATTTTAGATTGTAGTTTACTCCATCCAGTCCAGTGCTGCTTTTCCATCTTGGGCGCTTGCTTTGCATCTCCCGCCTTTCTTCCTCTTCTTTTTCCACGTGAAGAGGTATTTTTGCAGTATAATGTCTTGCTTAGCCTAGTGTAGTGGAGGCCCTATGTTTGCACTGCACCTTTTGCATTTTGATTTCCAACTGATTCGCATCCATGACCTGAGCTGAGCTGTGCCCAAGAAAAGTTCGTGCGTCTTCATTGGCATGTCGTGCAAGACAGAAGACACTCGGACCAACCAAAGCAAAAACTGTCTGGTCTCTCAGTCTCTACTTCACTCGTTCGAACCGGCCCATTTCTTGTTTTCCTTTTCTCTTGAAAAAAAAGACAAGATTATCATGTTTTGACCTTTCATTCTGGCACCAAGAAATCAAGACATAGAAGGGACATTGGAGTTATTAAGTTTGGTAGTTGAACGTACAAATGCTGGCTTGAGTCCTTAACTGCTAGGTTCGGTATTAACTCACTCTTATTTGGTGACCCTTCTGCCGAATGAGGAGGTTTTTGAAACAAGATGACTACTCTACTCGCTGGCTGACTGGAGCAATCCAGCGGTGATGCAAGGTAGTTTCGGAGCCCTTTGCACGCTCGCTTAACAAAGCTAATGTGGTGTGATCATAAAAGACATAATAATCTTTTATGTGTTTATGTGACAACATGTGTGGTTACTAACTGACGGTAGCCAAAACACATTATTACGATCCTAAATCTTGCCCCCGGCCGGGTCTCTACATCTAAAGGAATACTACTTGGAATTTGAAATGGCAGATGGGAAAGGGTTACCAGTTACTATTCTGTACTTGAAAATTGTTGAGGAGCAGTCAGAAGAAGCAAAGAGCGTTGTGTTTGAACCGAGGGAGAGCTTTTACATGGCGCGCGCCTCCCAGAGGCCCACTAGAAGAAGGCTGAGCAGCACACTGCCGATCCGGAAGGAAACACTATGTAGCGCGCGCTACGATTAGCTAACTGTAGCGCGTTCCTAGTGGTGGGGCAGAATTAGATTTGAGTTCCAGACTTTAAATTGAATTTTCTCTTAAATTATAAGTTCGTTTTAAATTCGTTTGAATCATCAAGTTCTTTAGAATTAATATAATGAAATGAGATACCACATGATACTTTTGAAACTTTTTGAAATTTGAATATATTTTTTAATTTTTTTTAATGTTCCATCACAACGAACAAAATGATTCAGTAGTTTTAGAAAAATTGTTCCACTAGATCAATTTATTTTTTCTAGTAGTTTTAAATATGATTTTTTACAAGTCAATTTATTTGTTGTGACATTTTTCAAAATTTGTTCCACCAAGTCAATAATGTTGTTCCACCAGGTCGATTTATTGTTCCAGCAGTTGTAAAAATTTGTTCCACAAAGTCAAAATTATTTGTTTAAGTAATAATAAAAGTAATTTATTTTAATAGTGAAAATAAATTGTTTTATTTGATTTTTCGAAACATAATTTTGTTTCTAACAGTTTGAAATCATTATTTTTTAAAGAAAACAGTGTAATTAAGCTACCTGGGCCAAATGGGCCACGCTATGGTTGCTATGGTTAAGCAACCATAGCGCGCCCTGTATGTGGAGGCTCCCCTGCCGAACAATCTGATTAAGGATTCAAACTGGAGGCGCAGGGCACCGCGCGCGCGCGTCTCGGCCGACGTGCTCTGTTCTTATCCTGTTCCTTTTCGGTCGCCCAAACACTTCCAGACGCCTCTCCGTCCATCACGAGAGGCCACGACGGCCTGTAAAGTGTAAACAACACAACGACCACTGTTCGCGAACCCCGAGGCTGTCGAAGTTACCACGAGTTACCACGTCGCCGGTCCAGACAGCCACGTGTCCGTCTCCTGGAGCATGACGTGTCCCTCCCGGCCCAGCTTTAAAGAACGGGGAGGGAACGAAGCCTCGCCCTCCCAAAAGTTGCCCGTCCGTCCGTCCGTCCGTCCCGGTGCATCAACATCTTCGTCAATCTCCCGTTTAGTCAGGCCGGCAGCGTACAGTCACTTCACTCACTAGTACAGTCGTCATGGCTCCCAAGCGCCGCAGCAAGGTGGTGGGCTCCGCAGTGAAGACCAAGGTGGTGCAGGAGACCGTCCAGATCACCACCGCCATCGTCGCCGACGATGACGAGCCCGACCAGCAGGCGGAGGCGGCGGCGGCTGCTCTGGCTGTGGAGGAGCTCTCCCCGGGCGTGAACGTGTCCGGCTCCGGCGGCTCCACGGTCGTGCGCGTCGAGGTGACCACCCCAGACGGAGACACCGCCAGCGCTGATGTCAACGTGAAGCAGCCCGGCAGGAAGAGAGGCCGCGGCGGAAGCACAGCCGCTGCTGCAGCCCAAGGCGGTGGAGACGATCAGGAGGAGAACACGCCTCCACCACCGCCTCAAGCGGAAGAAGAGGCGCCCGTGTCTCTGCAGAGCCAAGAGACACAGGACCCGAACGAGCACGAGGCGGAGGCGGAGGACGACGACGAGGACGCAAGCAAGACGAAGAAGAAAATGCGGCATGAAGCGAACGAAGAGGAGGAGGCGCCGGAGACTCCGAAGGTGGCGTCGGAGAGGAAGAGCAAGACGAAGGCGGCGGACGAACAGGGAGCAGCAGCAGGGACGACGACGAGGCGCCGCCCTCGCCGGCGGCGGCTGGGCGCCGTGACCGCCGGCGGGGACGCCGCGACAGGCGGGATGGGCGGGTACAGGCGCTACGTGTGGCGCGTGCTGAAGCAGGTGCACCCGGACCTGGGCGTGTCTGGGCGCGCCATGCAGGTGCTCGACATGATGATGGCGGACATTTTCGAGCGCCTGGCGGGCGAGGCGGCGCGCCTCACCAAGATCGGGGGCAAGATGACGCTCACCTCGCGCGAGGTGCAGACCGCCGTGCGGCTCGTGCTGCCCGGCGAGCTCGGGAAGCACGCCATCTCAGAGGGCGTCAAGGCCATCTCCAAGTACATGGCAGCCTAGTTTCTGTAGTATTACTCCAGTACTTTGTAGAACTACTGTAGATCTACGGCAGCGCAGTTCGTATGTGTAGGTTTGCTGCAGCTTAATTGCGTTAGTGTACTTCCATTTTATTACCAGCAGTTTGTATGTAGCTTGTTGATCAATCGACCCGGTATTGTTGCTAGCCTTTTTTATCGCAGTACGTTTCGCCTGTTAACTTCTATACTGTATTGCATCTTTAAAAACTGCGAGGCTGCACACCTCTTTTGGAAGACAGACCAATGGTTGGCGATAAATTTTCAGCGCTCAGAAAACTCTCTGACCATGAGTCAACAGTCGTTGACGGACAGATGCATGGTCGGTGGTGAGAAGGAGGGAGCCTCCTGGATTGGAGGAAGGACTTGTGGTTGCCCACGGCGGAGGCGAGGTAGGTGACGAAGGCCTCGAAGTCGGTGTCCATGTACCGCGGTGGATTATCGTCGTTGAGGAGCTCCGGCGCCGGCCCGATGACCCACTCTGGCGGCAGGCTGTGCAGTGACGCGACGGAGATGCGAGACCGGGCCGAGTTCACGCGCACCCGGTGGAGCACGCTCTTGTACCGCCCGTTGCTGTAGATCTGCACCACCATCATTATTTGGCCGAGGTCATGCATGGACGAGTTAATTTCAAAAGCAACGACGTTTATCTACTATGTGGTCAACGCCCAGTTGACGATGAGATATGGAGCACCGGGGGATGGTTAATTACCTCGAAGTGGTCTCCAATGTTGACGAGTAGAGCGCCCGGCAGCGGGTCGACGGGGACCCATCGGCCGTCGTGGCTGCTGACCTCGAGTCCCCTGACCTGGTCCTGCAGCAGCACGGTGAGCATGCCGTAGTCGGAGTGCGGCGGCATCCCCAGCGTGAGCTCCGGCTCCGGGCACGTCGGGTAGCAGTTCACCACCAGCATCTGCGATCCGGCCTCGCAGCCCTCCAGCATCGTCCTCGACTTACCATCACCATCCTGCTGACGACGTCCGCCCAGCAGCATCAGCGCCTCCAGCGCCGCCTCCATGAGCTCACGGAACAGCCGCCGCGTCGCGCGCGCGTACGCCGCCACCGTCTCCCTGAGGTCGCCGGGCTCGTCGGGCCACTCCGCCGAGTCCACGACGCCGCCGCGCCGTCACAGTCGACGACGACGAGCTTGAGGAAGTCGCGCCAGCAGAGGACGCCGTCGTTGCGCTGGTTGAAGCTGGTGCCGCACCGCACGGGCGCCCTGACGTCCGCCGACGCGTACCGGCTCCGCGCGGCGGACGGCAGGTCGAAGAAGAAGCGGCGCGCCACGTCCAGCACGCCCCGCGCCGTGTCCGCGTCCACGCCATGGTTCACCACCTGGAAGAAGCCGTAGTCCCCGCACGCGCGTCCAGCTCGGCCAGCGCGGCGGCGCGGTACGTAGGCGTCCTGAGGCGGGCGAGGTCGATCACGGGGAGGAGGCTCGACGTCATCGAAGAAGACAGAGATGATGACGGGCGTTGCGACGGAGGGAACACGTAGCGGGGCGGCAGCCTGGTAATGCCGCCGCGCTCGCACAGGTGGCGGACGCCCTTATTACAGAGAACAGCAGCATCGTCCTCTGCCTCGCTGCCCGTCAGGTCCTGCTTGTTGTTTCCATGACGTTGGAGGCGCTGCCGCCGGTGATCCTCATCACCAGCAGCAGCATGAGGAGCATGGGGCAGCAGGTCGAGGTCGAGGATTCCCATGAGAGCGTCCTCAGTCGAGGTTGAGATGCAGTGATCAAGCAGAATATGAACTGCGTCGCTCGATGATACGAGGGCGGTGTACTTGCCTTCCATATTATAAGCTTTATTCAGCCTAGCTTTCGATCAATCTGATTCATTTGACTATCGTGAATGTCTCTATATCTTGCCACTCGCATGACCAGCTCAAAGAGCGGAGAAAGTCTAGGGAAGAGAGAGAAAGAATGGACACATGGCGTTGCGTGTGTGGCCAATGCGAAACTAAATTAGATCACTTTAAATCGATTGTTCTTTCAAACCGTAATTCCATTTTCACATCTGTCTGAACTATTGTATTCCTTACAATTAATCTAATCAAATGAGATCCCATATGGATAAATTATTTTTAATTTAAAATTGACTTTTTTTCTAAAAAATGAATTGTTTCGTGAAAATAAAATTTTTAGAAATTGTGAAAATATATTGTTCCAATCCTATAAATCAATTGTTCTTGCACTAAAAATTAAATATGTCAATTAAAAGGGTCAATAGTTTCATACATAATTTAATTCATTTAGGCTCTTGCAAATGTAATTACTGTTTCGTACAAATTTATTTACTCTTACACTATTTTTCAAATATTTTGTTTTACAAATTCTTACTACCTGTTTTTATCTGTTATGCACGTCTCTCTGTTACTCAAATTTGAACTGACAAGCGCAGCGGAGCGAGCAAAACTTCGCTAGTTATTTATAGGCAGGACGCGCGGAGCAGAGCAGAGCAGAGCACGCGCGGTCGACGGATGGGAATGCATGGCTCCTCTACTGTGATTGGCCGACTAGTAGTATTCCCCTGATCAGAAAAAGACTATTGGAAACAAAACAGAGGCCCTGCTCTGCTCTCCTTTGATTCGGCACAGAGAGAATGTTGGTTTGTATACTCTAATTAACTTAATCTAGGTAGCTAGTACAACTTACGTACTAGCTTATTGGAAAGGAGCTTCAAGTTGCATGCAGAAAGGTCACGGGATCAACACATCATATACAGGAGTGCTGACGCGACGCCAACTTGTCGGTATGTATTTCAGATATCAGGCAGAGGAACCGATTCTTCTTAATCTTTTTCCACACACAGACTAATACTCACTTCCACCGGCGTGCACACATCTTACCCCCATAAACACTATGAGATACTAAATATGCTCCTAGCAAAGAAAAGAAAAAACCGAAAACTGTTGTTTATTGAGTTACAACATACATCTCGTTGTAGTTAATGACATAATCTACCACTAAAATAATAATGAATTGTAAATGCAACACATGCTTGAGTTTTTCCTACTTACACCTACTAAACGATGATGTTCGAACATCATCTATCAATTTATTTCCAATTCAATCAACCGGCTGCAAAAAGATAAACAATAAGGATATCTCCTTCTCAGGTAACTGAGATTTTGTATATCTCTCGGTCACATTTTGAAACAATCATTATTAACACGTAGAATATTATATTTCTGAAGCTGGAACAATCTGTAGCTGAAGCTGGAACATTTAATTTTTTAGTTGGAACAATGGAACATTTTTAACAATGAAAATATAAAAATGTTCCACCTACGCTACTAAATTTTCTAGCTTTAGTTACTTATTGTTCCAACAATAGAAACAAAATATTCTACATGTTGAACTTGATTGTTCCAAAAATATGACTGAGAGATATGCAAAATCTCAGTCATCTAACATGGAGCAAATCTCATACAATAAACAAAAAGCGGAACTACTTGCATTGTACATACAAATTCATTATTTCCGATTCCAGACCAACACGACGATAGGATGCATTCTGATTTGATTTAACGGCGACCTAACTTCCACTGCAAACTCTCAAGGAGTTGGAGCTAAACCAAACCATCATGTAATGAACAGTTTTATTTTTTTGAAAAATTACATAAACTCACCCATAAGCTTACTCTAATTTAATATTACTTCTATAAGATGTTTTGTGGCAAAATACTATCCACCCACAACTTTCAGGCAAAATCTCCCCCCACCTACGATCCCACAAGATACAAATCTTTTTCTAATATAATTTGGTACATTTTAAAATTTTATAGATAATTTAAAATATTTATTCTCAAAATATTCAAAAGAATCACAAACATGAATTAATGTCACAATTGTTGCCACAAAACATCTTATGAAAAAACATCAAAGTAGAGTAAGTTTATGGGTGAGTTTATGTAATTAAGCCTTTTTTATGAAAGGAAACTATATGACAACTCTATTATGAAAATTTCCATGCGCAACAGGAAATGCGTACGGAGTAATGCTACTACGCGTGTTCGTACCTTTTTTTTTCCGATGAAAGCGGAATTATATTGGTACCGTCGCTTTTGAATTATTATTAAGATAATTATTTATTTTTAAAATTAGAATTACTGTCATTAATAAAAAAATATTAAATAAAAGAAGAGCGAGTAGATATATTCTTACTTGCAGGCATGTGTCTGCACATCGTTCCAGGTCAATTCAACCGGTCGTATTCGTAGGACTTTCAAAGTCACGAGTCAGTCATTCAGGCATGCGTTTACATGCTCATGGTGAGGTCGCGGCACAAGCAGCGCCAGGGCGCGTGTCGTTGTTTATTTTGGCCATGTTGCTAGCATCAATTAAAAGTCTACATCTGTTTACATATTTACTTATTTTTTAGAAAACATATTACAGATGTAGATACTCACATCAGTATTTACAATAAATTAAACTGCATACAACTAGTATAATATGCATGTACTCTGACCCTCCATTCTTTTTTTTTAATTTTTTTTTGATGTTTTGTAGCTCAATTTTGACAGCCTAGAGTGTATATAAATAGGGGGATCATTCAACGTACAAACGAATCAGAATCAGCATGCATGTAAATTAATCATATATATAGTGGTGGAGGACGAAAAGAATTTAAGGTGTGGCAAAATTAGGTTATTGTAGTAACTAAAATTATATAATAGTAGTAGCACATTTTTAATGATCAAAATATGGGACAATAATTTTTAAACATACAGTCCGATGGTGTAAATCTGTTACTTTTCACCCACTAATACTAGCTAATATCTTTTCTTAGTCCAGGATCTATCAGAAAAATAAAGAATTTAAACATGACCCACAATTACTCTTCTAAGTTTTGTACGCGGGTAACGGCTAAAAATGCTACTAGTATGATTTAATGTTTTAATATTAGACTGTACTAGCTTAAAACTAACGAAGTAACAAATCTACATAAAAAATATAAATTAATACTTCAATTGTCAAACTATCCCTCAAAACTATTACCCAATATTTTTGACATTAGAAGCCTTATGAACTACATAACTGCTGTCTAAACAACCATAAATCAACAATTATATAAAATAATCTGGAGAAAATTAAACTCGAGTAACAAAATAGATCAATCTTCCATTCTTCCTCTAAACGAACGATTAGTTCACGACCAAAACTTCAACATGGAAAAGTAAAATTAAGAGATCTTTGCAACCAAATTAAGGTATGGCCATGGCCACACCTTGCCATAAAGCTCCTCCGCCACCGTGTATATATATATATAGGGAGTGCCGCCCTGCGCCTGCAGCTGTGTCAGTCGAGCCGCGGAAACTGAAACAAAAAGCTGGAGCAAAAAAGGCTGCAAATGTGCTCCGTGGACTAGTATTCCCATCCCCGATTAGGTTTGTGTCGATTGTGATCCTCCAACATGTTTCTATTCTAGCTTTGCACTTCTCATCATCCAAGCGAATGCATGCATGCGGTTCCATCAATCAATCAATTGATTCATTTTCAGTTCCTCACTATTTTTTTTATTAATAATCGACTTGAGGAGGACTCAAACAGAATTGATCACTTTGTTTTTTCAGTTTTAAGAAGGACAATTATTCCTCCCGTGGATTTCTTTAATTAACACGGGATTTTCGCAGGAAGTGTACGGAGAAAACTCAGGATTCAGACAAAATTTCATTAAAGCTTTTTTGGTAAAAAAAAAAAAACAAAACACAACAAGAAGAGACGCCTGTGTTATCTGAACCACACAGCCTGTGTCGTGAGATCCTGAGACACTGCTGCCTGCGCAGGGCTTAGCAGGCATCATATTATTTCAAGAATAAAGGTGTCTGTCCTAAACAAGGCATATAATTAGGTTACTGGAATTTCCACGCGAAATCTAGGGTCAGTGATTTCATGCCTTCCGGCAGGCACCGTGGTAGCTAAGCTAGCTCCACAATTCAAACTGATGGATGGTATTCGTTGCCACAGAATCGCGATCCAGTCGAAAGCGTCCCCCCCCCAACCCCGTCCAGGTGAAGTGTTTGCCACCTAAGCTCCATCACCTCAACGACAATGAACATCTTCTCTCTGCCCTCCCGCTTTCACCCTTTGTGTCATGCCCACCCAAGTCCCGCATTTTTATTTATTTTCACTTCATTTCTGTTTCTAATTCTAGTTTGAAAAATCAACAAGGGTGCACAGAAGAAATACAGGAACTAGATCCAAAATAACTTGGACCATAGCACATTGGATATAATAGTAGCTTGGCAGACGCAGGTTCTAAATAAGGATTTGACCAAAATCAGTAAGCTCTCTTCAGCAATGTGGGTTAATACTATAACTCTTTCCTGTCAACTGGTTACACGACTCTAGCAACTGCTAAACTGCATCTCTAGCCCGAAGCTATCAGTACTTCTATTGACATCCAGAGGGCCTAATCAAAATCCTATTTCGACCTTTCTGAAGCAGCTGAGCACTGCTGAAAGCACCAGGTCATGCCGGACGCATTTTGTTTGTTTGGTGTTGGAAGAAGTGGACTCCAATTACCTGGGGTTGGCCCCAGTATTCCCTTGCCATGGTGAGGATCTACTGGAAGTTGAACCGATAATCCATAGCCGAAACCGGAAGGGACAATATGAAGCCCTGGAACGTGCAGGGTCTGGTTACTAGACTGGGTGGAGCGTCGATATAGAATGCGAGACGTGGATTTAGCTATGGTAGGAGTGGGTAAACCAGTGGCAGTTCTAACATTAGAATGGGAGTGTGGTTCCACAAGGTGTGAACCACACTTCTGTCTCTTCTGGAATGCATTGTATTTGTCTTCTGGGCTAGGCTTCAACTTCCGTTTTCCCCTGGCATGCATCAAAATAGGTTTGCTGACTACCTCCTCAGGGCTCATGTGCCCAAACAAAAGGGTCTTCAGCTTCTGTCTGTCAATTTTACCCCTCATGAAACCAAACAAATTTAGCGAACAAGCTCTTAGGCACTTGCAAATCTTCTGCATCTGCACCTTGCCTACTGACCTAGCAAAGTTTTGTGATCGGTCCAAGAAATCCTCAACCTGCATGAAAATAGCAGTTCAAAATAATGTTAGAATTTTCTCAACGTAAAATCTAACCCTTTTTTATTTTTTACTCAATGCGTAGAATACCTACAGTTAAGTTCCCAACTCCTTTCTTGCACGTCTTACAGATCCATGATGCTTCCAAGTTGCTAGCACAAAGCCCGTGCTCCCATAAACTTTCTGCTGATAATAGCTGCAGGACAAGGCCAAAATTAGCACTTTCTTTACTAGCTGCAATATAAGGTTATCTTAACGTAGCTCAAAATCTTAGGTGGAGAAACAAACATGATACCATGGCCAGATTATCAAAAAGATATTTACTGGGCCGTTGATTTTTTTATGTGTAATAATGAACAGCTATATGCATTGGTTGATGCAGAGGCTGGAATATTGAATATCTTCCCTTTTCTAAAAATATTACCAGGCACTGTGTTCTGAAAGAACCTAGTAGGCTAGTACAATATTAAACATGAGGGTGCAAAGTTTACCCCCAAAAAAAAAACTACGAAGGTGCAAAAAACTGATTGAATGTACCAACAATCATAAGGCATAATTAGATACAAATAAGAAAAAATAGCTTGCACCACAAAAACTACTTCCTCTGTTCTAAACTGTTGCCCTTAGGACACAACTTTAGTTCATTTTTTGAACTTGAATTGTTGTCAAACGATAACAATTTAAAAACAAAGGGAGTAAGTAGTATGACCATAAAGTTACTCACTTTACTTATCAATGAAACAAACAGTTGAGCTACAGATTCCTTATTGCTGCTCCCAAATCCCTTGAACAACCTGATATTCCTCTCAACAACTGCGCAGTCTAAACCATCTGCAAGGCCAAGAATGAATACAGTTTTCCTCAGTTAGAATTACATATTTAGCTGAATAGTTACAGCAAAAGCAAAATCAAGGAGCAATCATGGTTGATACTAACCATTCAGAAATGCGGAAAATGGAGGCAATATTGGAGGATGCCGGGTCTGCTCTGCACCGTTTGAAGACTCAAATTCAACTTATTCAGATAAAGAAAAGATGTATTAAATGATGTGGAACAAAGCATGAAGTGAAATTAAGGACTCATTTGGGTGGGCTCCGGCTTCTCCCAAACAAAAAGAACATGAGCCGTTTGTCATTTCAAGAGCAGCTTCCATATTATAATTCCATATAAGCAAGAGCTCTTTTGGGAGGAGAAGCCCTCCCATATGAGGCCTATGTTTAACATCCAACTTCAGCATTTGTTGATACTAAAATATACTCCCTTTGTCCCACATTACTTGACACTTTAGCCTTAGGCACAGGAACTTAGGAGAAGTGGAAAAGGTGTGGTGCACATAAAATGAGGAGACATAGAGATGCATCGCGAAGCAAGAGTGTCAAGTATTATGGGAAAACAGGAGATGGCTAATGTGTCAAGAATTATTGGACAGAGGGAGTATTATTTATAAGCTGTTGAATAACTTCAAACATATGAAGCCAAATGTTTTGTCTTCAAACGCCAAGATTAATTAGTAGGTCAGTAGTCAAAACCAATGGTGAAAAAAAAAAAGTTA
This sequence comes from Oropetium thomaeum, assembly GCA_001182835.1. Taxonomy (NCBI): domain Eukaryota; kingdom Viridiplantae; phylum Streptophyta; class Magnoliopsida; order Poales; family Poaceae; genus Oropetium; species Oropetium thomaeum. The sequence continues at coordinate 8,371 of LFJQ01000226.1, read as the reverse complement.
ATAAAAAAATGAAATAATATAAATCCATATTACCTGCAAATGGAAAGCGACTAATGAAATGATTGACATTGAGCTCATTGTTAGTTCTCTGGGGCTATTCAAATCATGTAACTTAGCCCAGAACTTAACCTGAAGAATAATGGGAAAATGAAAAGATTATTGATCTCACATACTTTTAACTTGGTCCCATGGCTCTGCTAAGGAGTACCCCATGGAGATAGAACACGGACTTGAACAAATCAGGTAGACAATGAAGATTACGGTACCAAGTGGCTTAGGATTTGAAACCTTTCATCAAGTGATGAAATAAATTTGAAGATCGTCGATCTAGTCATGCCATCTTTATTCTCAATAGAAACATCACAGTCAATCCCCGTGCCACAATCGATTACCTTCAGAATAGGAACCCTGGCACCAAAAATTGGTAAAACACCACAGAACATTCCATGTCCTGAAATCAAGAATGTATTGTTGCATAAAACATATCAGACAAAAAAAAGCCATAGTCAAGTGCATAATACAAAATCCACTTTTCCCCTTCTATATCTGAGAAACTATACTGAATGTGAACAGCTCAGACGTTCAAAACAACTGGTGGGGTGGGAAGAGTTATTATAAAAACAGGATGTGGACACAAAAAGGTTTAGAAAGTTGAATAATTCCTCCATTCAAATTTATGTTATCCTTAGTTGTGAAGCAAGACAAACCAAATTGAGAACGGATAATCAAAGAAATTGTAAGCGTGCAAAAAATACTCCTCTTAAGGTAATACTTACTCTGATGAGAATACAGAACTTTGGCAAATTTCCTAAGTATGGAGATTTTTTCCTTGCGGGTATATAGATCATCAGTACAGTCACTGAAATTAATAGAAAAGGTCCAGGTCACTAAGAGGAGTAAATAAATGCATTGTGAATGATCCAAATGCTTCTACGACTGGAAACCCATTGCTGTTACCTGAAATATTATGTTAAATGAAAATTCAGATCAACACATAACAGACAAAAGGTCAGCATGTAACAGACAATCACAATCAAGCATGAGTCTGATTATGTGATTTATTGCACATCTAGTAGTAATCGTTCCTTGTTTGTTTCTCAGGAAAAGTATTCATGTTTAGTAAACACTTTGACTTGGTAAATAGAAAAACATGAAAATCAGTGCATGATGATCTTATCCAGTTATCGGAACATGTTCGAAAGCATCAGGATGTATGAGACATAGTCCAATGAAAGTAGCGTCACATTTGATATTAGATAGCAGAATTCCAGAACTGCTGTCAGAGATTTAAGAGTATTTAGAAAAGCTCAATTTCACAATGCACAGTTAATTGTTGGTCCTGATACTTATACATAGATATAATGATAATTTTAAAAGCCAGAAGTACATAACAATATTTATTGACCACAGCTGCATATATTGGAAATTTACCAAAGATTTTATTTGCCATCTTGTTGAAGACATGAACCAAGCTATTGCGTTGCTCGTAGTGAAAAGGCTTGGGACGCAGCACATTGTACACTTCCATAAGCAAATCGTTGAGAGTTGGGAGAAGGATAGGATCCACTGAGATTGCAGTCAACTCCTCCAACTCCAGACACTCTGCGTGCCTGCACAGCTCTGAAGAGAGGGGGGAAAAAATCAATGTGCTCTGTAACTGTAAGTCTCCAATCATAATTGCATCCTGAGAGTGCACGACAGTAAAATATTTTGGGGATACATAAGAAAGCAGGCGCCAATGTATGTATGAGGCACGAAACGGGAGGTTACAGAGACGCTGGGAGGGAGCAAAAGGGAGGTGCGTGGTACCTTGGGACTCCCACAGACTCACATCGCTGGACCTGCAGAAATGAAGAGGAAAAATCACATGCGTTTCGATCTTATGTTTTAAAAAAAACGCGTTAGTCTTCTCACATTCCTTCTGCGATATGCAAACTCTACCCAGAGGAAAGGGAAGGAGATGAGAGGAAGTAGGAGGGATTGCCCAGGAGAGACACAGCGAGAGAGAGAGAGAGAGAGAGAGAGAGAGAGAGAGAGAGAGAGAGAGAGAGAGAGAGAGAGAGAGAGAGAGAGAGAGAGAGAGAGAGAGAGAGAGAGCTCAAGAAGACCAACTGAACTGGGAGGAGGAGGAGCAGTCGGACGAGTCGGAGGAAATGGAGGAGGACATGGAGACACCGGCAGACGGAGAAGCATGGGCCGCCGCCGGAGTAGGAGCCGCCATGGCGGACTGAGGAAGAGAGGATTCACTTCACCGAGGGGTGGCCCACTGGTGCTTGCTCGTGCCTCCTTGTTTTCTCCTACGGGAAACGGGAGTACTGTGTGCCTCGTCCCACTGTCAGTTCTGATTCTCCCGAGCCCCTGACCCGAATCACCAATTCAGCCCGCTGGGCTCTTCTCTTCTGGCGTGATCGGCTGCCCTTATTGGGCTGTTGCTGCTGCTGCTTGTAGTTCAATCTACAGTGATTTTTTATTAGTATTTCAGCCAACGGCCCAGCACAACAAAAAAATAAAAAAAAAATCAAGCAGCCGATCCTTCCATCCATGATCAAACTTGTAAAATCTGATTGATCATTGTGCTAGCTATATATTGTTTCAAGCTTCCACAATATTTTTTTTTTTTGCTTATCAGTATCACGTTTGTATCTTTGTCCAATATATATTGCACATTTGACATTTCGTATCCAGATGCTTCCTTTGATCCAAGTTATATTGTTAGTGCTCATTCAGTATTGGACAAAAAAAAAAAAATCTCTACAACGCCCAACCATTTTGCATAAATGTATTGTCAAATGGAATGCTTCCTTTGGATTGCGTATCTGCTTGATGATTATGTAATTACAGTAACACAAACAGGAATGTCTCTCACAAAAAAAGAAAAAGGAGTACTGTACGTTGTTTATTGTGTACTAGTATCCACCGTTGACTTTAGTGTCATTTTGTTCATTCAACTTATTTAAACAAATATTCATATACTTTTATTTCACTTAATATTATCACAAATATTTAAACAAATGATCGTATGACACTAGGAAGTCAACTGTATTAATTCGTGGAAGGAGGAAGAATGAAAGACAGATAGATACGCACCACAGCCCCACCCCAAGTCACGTTAGAATAACATAGTGCAATTTGCCTTTCTTTTTCTTTGACATGCTTAATCGACGATCAGTTGTCAAGAAAATTAGTGAGTATGTTCCAAATCGAGCACTTATGCTGCCACACCCCAAAAACCATATATTACATCATGGCAGACTAGAAACCAAAAAATGAACGCATTAGGGATAATGGACGCGTACACGCCCCGAATAGCCAAAAATTGGAATACACAGCCACTAACACCAACTGCAAAGCATCAGCTAAACAAAATATGTCTCCTCGGTATTCTCCTTTCTTCGTTTCTTGTATCTACATGATGAAGTATGCTCGAATCACCTCAATTATGGGCGCACGGCACAAAGGGCATTTGCCACCACCTCGTACCAATTCATTGGCGCATTTTGAACATGTGCACATGTGCCCGCATCTGATAGTAAACACCCAAAAGAATCTTAGTTAGCATTCCATACTATCCATTACCATCAACAAATTAATGAGCACCACAAATCAAACCTGTACAAAAGAGAGTCAATTGGAGTTTCGCAGCATATACAGCAGGTCCCTTTTCTCACATTAATCCATTTTGAACCATCGTCAATGATTTCTTTACTTTCCCCTGAAAAATTTAAAATCAACAGTTCAATAGATGTATGACAAGGAGAGGTTGCTACTGAATACAACATCCTACATATTTTGATTCCTTTTTCCTTAATAACAACTGTCCAAAGATTAAAAAAAAAAAAACAGAAATTTGTAGCATGCTGTATACTGTATTATGTACCATGAGCGGTAAACTTAGTATACAACAACCACGTCCAATATGACATGGTAGTTACATGAGTGGTGATTAGTATATTGCTTGCTTTGCCATAACGAGGCACTATAGGCATTATCATAAACAACCATTGTCCAAAGGTTTAAAAGAACAACAGAACTTGGTAACTGTCAGAACCCTATACTACTCCATTCTAAGTATTGTTGACGTTTCAGACAAAGGAAACACACTAAAATTGAACTAGCTTTTCCTGTCTGAACGACAGTTAAAAAGAAATGGAGTAGCAATACAACAATTTTTAAGATGTAACTTTATACTTACGGAACCATCCATATAACTGTGATTGGTAAGCAAAGAAGAGGCAGTGGAACTGTATATAGATTCAACAGGTTTGCCAGCAATTTAACAAAAGCAAAGATACAGAATCATAGAATGCTCAAATTACTTTTTCCTGACCCTCTAGAATAGCTATCCTGTGGCAAATGTAGCAAACAAGAGCATGCTGAGCTACTAACCTTGCTCACCAATGAAACGATTCAAGGCTGCAGAAACCTCCTGTCGAACAGAACGTTGTAACTCTAGCTGCATATCCATGCAAGCCTCCAACATCCTTTGCAGATGACTCATTCCTTGTTGAAGTCTGGCCATATCAGCCCTCAAATCGTTTATAGCCTCCATTCCTGTGATAAACATATAACATATGAGCAACTATGGAATGCATGAGATAAATGCCCAAAAATGTCACCTACAACGAAGGGATGAATGCAGTAAACTACTAAGAGTATATTAGTTTACTATACATTCAACAAATCACAATTACCAAAGAAATTATTAAAATGTAACAAAAATAAACTGCAGGTGCAGCATCATAGACAATAGCTCACAATATCAGATGAAGAACGATGAATGCTCTGTCTGATCCAATTGTTACGATGCAACTCTGACTGCCAAAGTGGTTGACGAGGTGGGATAGGAGGGGGTGGTATCACTAAACGAGGCCTATCAACGGTCTGAGGCAGTTCCTCATCCTCATCATCTCCTTGCTGGTCCTGATTTTGCTCGGGTGAGTTAGGGGCAGGAGTTGTTGCTTCCAGATCCCAAGGGTGAGGACCACGACCTTGCCGTTCAACATATGACCGGATAAGTCGGTCTAAGTTTTCACGAAAAGCACTGTGAAGAAGATTAGAAACACTCCTTCTGCATAACCAAAACAATTTCAGTATTTAGACCAAACACCATAAAATTGGTCGCATCAACTTCTTTAAGTGAAAAAAAAATAACCTGCTCAGAAGCTCCCGCAGTTCTGTACTATAAACATTGTCATCATCCCCAGGGATGAATGTGTTAGCTCTCCTAATGAGAGCAGCATCATGGTCGATTGGTTGATCAAAATTATTATCATGCCAATTATCTGTAGCATCACGAGATTCATCATCATCATGCCACTCCTCATTTACTTCAGGGGGATGATCATCACTCTGCCACTCATCATATACTTCTATAGGATTGTCGTCTCCACTCCACTCCCCATGTGATTCCTGAACGTGATTACCGTCATGCAGCTCTTCAAGCACCACAGGTAGGTGATTTCTGTCATGCTGCTCATGTGCCGCAGGAAGGTTATCATCACTGGTTGACTCTTCATGTACTTCAGGAGGATTATAATCACTGGTTGACTCTTCGTGCTGTTCAGGAAGATTATCATCATTGGTTGATTCTTCATGTGCTTCTGGAAGGCGATTATATTCATCATCTATAGGCTCTGACCCCTCGTGAGATGAAACGGTGTCTGCATTTCCATGCAAATTTCTTTCAGATTCCTCTCCAACCACAGCATGAGAAAACTGTTGCCAATCTCTCCTATCCAGCTCCAAATCTTCCTGCCAACTTTCTTCTTGACTGTGAGGTCTAAAAAGACCTTCAGCAATGCTAGGGGTGTTACTTTCCAATCCTGATTCTGTTTCTGTGCCTTCAATTTGCTGGGGCTCGATATTCTCACCCATTGATCCCTCTCCTGAGTATCTAGTGAAATAGTAGGACTTGATTCAGAATTTTTTTTGAAGATAGCTCGACATTCTGATCCGAAGAAGCATCCGATTGGCTAACTGCTTGACCTTGAACGAGACTCTCCAATCTGAAGCGGAACTCTTCTCTAGTTATTAAAATTAATGAGTATTATATTTTATTTTACTTAGCATCAATATATTAGTAGAACTACAGAAGCAAAGTTGAACTGGATCAGTAAAATTCATCAACAAGGGAAGTGATTGCAACTGTGAAATATGGTGAAACAGGAAAAAGAATCAACAAAAGAGGCCATGATATCTTTCAAATTTCAAACATTTTAGCACTGGATTTCTAATGTCTTTTATGAAATTCAAGTCATACAGTATTTTTACTATAGGCACTGATATGATAGACAAAAGAAAAAGGCTTGGAGATTGATGTGCGTGTATGGCATGATGATGATTTTGGATTAAGAGAGAAGAATCTAGCAACATTGATATGTAACATAGCACCGATTGCAATGTTAATAAACAATTAATCATACATGCTTCAATAACAATGATCATACTCTGTATATTTGTTTAAAGCAGCACATTAAGCATAATGAACTAGCTATAAGATGTGAACCCTCCAACCATAGTATTAGAATGTTCTGACAATGACTCATTGGACCAGTATAGCATTTATTCAAACAGAAATGAAACCTAAAAGAGCCATTAAGCAGCAGCACTGCGTGATGTAGTGACACATACCTCAAACCAGAGACAGGATGGCGCTGCCGCAGCTGGCCCAGCTCCCTAGTGGCAACTGAGGGGGGCCTCCTCTCCTCTGGCAAACCACCGTTCCGTAGGAACCTCCCGCGGAGCAGCGCCTGTGGTACGATGACGATACCATTCGCATCAGATAGAGGTCAAACAAGTAATGGAACAGTGTGTGGATTGGAATGTAGTGGAGGAGGAAGCACCGACGTACGTGGATTCGGTTCCGGTGCGGGAAGTCGGAGACGACGCGGCTGGTGGATAGGCGGTGCAACTCGGCCTGGCGGTCAGCGGCCATGCGCATGACGAGCTCGAGGCGCGCCTGGCGCCCGCGGATCCGGGGGACGTCCCTGCGCGCGTGGTCTCCGGGGGACGGCGGTGGCCCGGTGTCGTCGTCGCGGTCGCGGGCGGCCATGTGGACCCACTCCCGGACGTGGCGCACCCGGTCGCGCTCGATCTCGCCGAGCCAGATCTGCGCGGCGGGGCGGCGGACGAGGTCCGGGGACCCCTCGCGGCTGGATCCGGCGTCCCAATCGCTGTCGCTGCGGGGCTCGGAGGGCTCGCGTCGGCGGCGCGGCGGGGTCATGTCACCCATCGGCTGCGGCGGCGATGAGGCATGGACCGAGCCCCACCCAGCTGGGCTGGGCTTTGGATTGGGGAAGTCAATGGAAATCTACGGCGAGGACTCGCTCATCAAGGGCAGGATTAGGACGGAGTTGGAGGAGACGACAGAGCCGGCCGGAGTCACACCACTGCCCGCGGGTAGAGGGTTTTCTATTTCTTTTTGTTTTTTCATTTCTGTTTTCTCCTTATCTAAAATAACCAGAATATTAGATCTGGAGGGAAACTAAATTTCCAAATAATTTACTCTGTGGCTGCACTGCTACAAAATGTCTCTAGGACCTACTGGTTCCATGTCCTGAGCGCCTCGACTGCTCCTGACGCCTAAATTAGTACTACCCATTTCTAAACAAAACACTGCTAAGAAGAATTCCTATAAGCAACCTAAGATTATACATTTCTTATTTGGAGAAGTATGAATCAATCAATACACAAAAAAAATCTGGATATGCTCATGGCTTTCTATGTCTAAACTTCCAGTTTTGATAGGCTAGCCATGCTAACACAAAGCTAAATTTTAATATTTCATAAGCCTAGTGTCAAGACTAGTGTCAAGATATTTTCTTTAGGTTTGTGAGTGTTCTTGTCAAGATATTTTTCTTTAGGTTTGTGAGTGTTTCTTGCTGGGTATTTTGACAAACCATTAATGAAAGGCACATAAATCCATAAAAGGTCAAAAGAGGAATCTAAACCATATATATTAGAGATAACCATGATAAAATCCTTGTCAAGACTCCAAACGTCAACACGAAGAAGATAGTGATGATTAAAACATAATCACTGATCTTGAAAACATAATTCTTATTTAAGAAATTTAAAGAATCAATTTTTTAAATATTTATCCTATAGAAAAAACAAAGAGTAAAGTCGACAACAAGTATCTAAACTTATCAAGGTTTGTTACCTAGGTTTCTCAACTCCTAAACTTATCAAGGTGTGTCATTTAAGTCTTCAAACTTGCTATACGATTTATCACAGATTATTTAGGTCTCCAAACTTGTTTGAGAGTGTTATCTAGGTCTTCTGACTCTCTAAATAGTTTACTCATAAAAATAATTTTTAATATGCCTTGATGTCTCTGTTATGTCCATATGTACTCTGAAGTGTATGAACT